>APFE030496639.1:0-38062 GCA_000404065.3 Pinus taeda
AGATGGACTCTCAATCTTCTTGCAGCAAAGTGGAGTCAGAGAATGCAATGCACCAGTTAGGATGGCGCCAACTCCCCTTGAGTAGCCGCCCGGTCCAAAAGAATACAACAAAGAGAAGAAACCAGCACGTTAAATAATGTTACAGTAAATAAAATAGTACTGAAGTTGACATGAAGTGAACTGCGTCTTCTCTGCAGGGTGGACTGATGCAAATGAATCATCTAAATTGCCAAAGGTTCAACGGTTAATACAACTTTACCAGTTGACATGCAGAGTTCCGAACACAGGAAACAGTTCTGGCATTGTCATATGCTGTAGTTAATATATGTCGGGTTTTGACGGGTGATCATAGTTTCTTCACATTCAATGCCCAATTATAGTTAATCTAGTTGAGTGTGTACGTAAGAACTCATATGCTATTATTAATTTGGTATATGGAATAAATAAGTACGTTGGGTTACCAATTTTGTATGTGGTATAAATATGTACGCTGGGTTATTTGGTATTGTTATTTTAGACCTCTCTTTCCAGTTTTATGGATTTTGATTTACCATTTTTTTTACATATCATCTCTGAACTTATAAAAAAGTAAAGTGATTAATATTTGTTATTCTTTTTTCTTAAGAGAAAAATGGCATTTATTTAAATGTTGTTGTATTGTTATTTTATGTATAAATATTTCAGAAAAAGTCAGAACAATGTTCATATATGTATATTAATAGGTTTAGAGGTCACCCCATCTATTCCTGAAATGTGTTGGGTTGTAGCTTCGTAGCTGTCTTAAACAAATTGTAAGCATCCCTGCTCATTTCAGGGAAAATGTGTGAAAAGAAGAGTCACTACAAATCTTGTAAAGACTAGTCAATAATCTGTAATAAGAGAGATATTTTTAGATTTTCCACTTGAATCTGTTTCTTTTCCATTTCATTACCGAGAGAGGTTTTGAGCCAAGAAAAAGACTACCCTTATACTACAAAAAGAAGGGTTAGCTTGACAAGGACCATAAAAAAAACCAAGAAAATGTTATGTCAATGGAAGCATACATACTAAGCAATGTAAATTGATGTTTTATTACTCTTATTTAATTTTGTATTTAAAACTTTTTATTTCATAATATTTATTTTTGTAAATAGTTGGAGAAATGTGTTGCTTTATCACTTGGGAAACTAGAGTAGTGATGAAACCATAGTCTTGGATACCAATTTGGTTATTTGATATTATTATTTTAGACATCTCCTTTCAGTTTTATGGATTTTGATTTACCATTTTTTTTCTAAAAAAAATGGTATTTATCTAAATGTTGTTGTATTGTCATTTTATGTACAAATATTTTGGAAAAAGGCAAACCAATGTTCATATATGTATATAAATAGTCTAGGTCACCCCATCTATGGTCCTTCATATACTAAATATACTAAATGTGTTGGGTTGTAGCTTCGTGGCCCTCTTAAATCCCTCCTCATTTCACGAAAACTGTGTGAAAAGAAGAGTCACTAGAAATCTTGTAAAGACTAGAGAAAAATGTGTGAATAGAAGAGTCACTAGAAATCTTGTAAAGATTAGTCAATAATCTGTAATAAGAGAGATACTTTAAGATTTTTCACTTGAATATGTTTCTTTTCCATTTCATTACCAAGAGAATCACCAAAAACGTGATTTTTTTTTGTTTCTTTGCTACCTCAAGGATTTTCCATAGCCCCAAGAATGCAACCTTGTTTTTGGTGGCCCTGTCATCAGCATATCTAACCTAGATGATGTGGTTTTGAGCCAAGAAAAGGACTACCCGTATACCACAAAAAGAAGGGTTAGCTTGATAAGGACCATAAAAAATTCAAGGAAATGTATGTCAATGGAGGCATTGTGTCTCCCTCTCTCTCTCTCCCCTCCATCTCTATCTCCCTCTCCTCTCTCCCTCACTCTCTCTCCATATTTCCTTTCTCCATATTTCCTTTGTTCTCTCTCTCTCTTCCCTACAGATTTGTCACTATCTCCCTCCCTCTTGCCTCCCCCTCTCTCCCCTTCACTTTTCTTGTTGTCACCACTTGGATACTTGGTTCTTACTAATATTATTTATATTATATAAATTTCACATCTTTAAATATGAAAGTGTTCGGATTTTCAATTTTATTAAAACCTTAATTTAATTTCTATGGGAATATTTTTATTAGTAGAGAGGATAGAGGATTTAGATATATCTCAAAAGTAATTATAACATTCTTCCTTTTAGCTTCAATTAAAAATAATTTTATCATGAAATAAGCTATGATTTTTTTGCATGTGGTATTGATAAGCCATGGCATTAGTCCATGCTCTCATAACGAAGCATATTACCAAGTTCATAATATCAATGACAAAGTGGGGCGAGTATACATGATTAAGAATCTTGTCATATTGTTATAAAATATTTTGATTGTGAAATAATTTATGTTTTTTGGGCAATGTGGTATTGATAAGCCATGGTATTGGCCCATGGTGTTGTAACAAAGTCTACTTACAAGTTAATAATATCCATGGTAAAGTGGGGGTGAATATCCATGGTTAGGAATATTTTCATATTTTTCTAAAATATTTTGATTGTGAAATAAGTTATGTTTTCTGGGCATGTGGTATTGGCAAGTCATGGTATTGGCCCATGGTGTTGTAACAAAACCTAATTAAAGTACAATTTAATAATATCCACCACAAAATCGGGGTAAATATCCATGGTTAAGAATATTGTTATAAAATATTTTAGTTGTGAAATAGGTTATGGTTTTGGGCCATGCGGTATTGATAAGCCATGGTATTGGCCGATGGTATTATAACAAAGACTATTCACAAAATCAAAATATAACAAATTGAATTTTATTATTTTTATTACTTTGTTATTATTATTAATTGAACCAACATTTAAATTGTTTACATACTTACATTACATCTTCACATCTACTCTATATTACATATATTACACAACATGCATAGTAATATATTACACATAAGTTTTTCTCGATCAATAATTCTTCATTAAATTCTTCTTAGAACCTACATAGGCTTCCTTACTAGGAATAAATAGTTACCCTACATCTCATCTAGCATATCAAGGCCCAGCTTCATCCTCAATATGCTAATCTAGATCTCATTTTTTGCTTCATGCACTTTCCTCAAACCTTACACAACTATGTATCTCATTCATAGAAAACTTGCAACATTACTCATGTATTTCTCTTTCTTACCTGAGAATCTCTTTCCCAATGTCTTGTTCCCTAACACATAATTGTGCTCTTGCTCACCACAAGCCCTGTTGACCCTCTTTTCTAACAATTGGCCCTCTAAGCACTCTTTGTTGTCAATAAGTCTTCTCGGACCTCTTTGTTGTCAATGGACCCTCTTGGCCCTCTTGGTGTGAACAAGACCTCTTAGCCCTCCACAATCTCTCTCATCCCTCTCATCCCAACCACAGGTCTCAAGCCTACTCAACCTTATCCTACATAAGATTCTCTCTTTCCAACCACCTTTCATAGGCCCTCTTGGCTCTCAAGGGCTCTGAGGCTTACTCATATTTCTACACACCTTGAGATACTACAAAAATAAACACTCCCTCCTAGCAAGGAAAGGACTCTCCACCATCCCCAACGTATCCCTATAGAAAAAAACTTCATGTTCACTAGGGGCTTCATGATAATGTTTAGAATGTGCTAATATGTAGATATGTATAGAAACCTCACAACACCCTTATAGACTCCCACCTCTAATGAAGTGGTACTTGATCTCTATGTGTTTGGACCTATCATGAAGCACTATACTCTTTATTATCAAAATAAATCATGGAGAGCCCCATCTTAAGATTAAATAAACCTATGAGAATTTTGCGAAGCCATATATCCTCACAATTCACAATAATTGTATCCATACACTTAACCTCCATTGAGATAAGTGCTATGGAGGTGTACTCACCCCATTATTTGACCTTCAGATCATGATCTTCATCCCTATCTAGTTTTACATAAGTTCATTAAGTTCTTGAAACTCACTAAAGGCCTCACCCTTGGGCTTCAGGAAGTATATCTATAACATACTCCACTAACAAAGTACCACCTATATCTAAATGTATCAAACCCAACACACCTTTGGACCTACTCTTGTTTCTTGAAAAAGTATCCTTGGCATAATTTCCAAGCACACATCCCTTTCACACTCCATCCTACTCTACATTGAACTCCATAATATCAATGACCATCTCTAGTAACAATGGTAAAGTTATAAAGTGAAAGTGACTCATCCTCCTATTCCATAGCTCAGATAGGTTGCCACTATCATGTTCTAGGGATTATATTAATTTGGGTTGCCACTATCACGCAATTGTCTCTATCTCCAATCACTCTCATTGAGCTAACGTCATATCCCATAGGCCTAACAAGAACTTATCCACCTATAAAATTAACCTCAAAACCCTTGTCCTCTATAGCCAATACATACATCACCTCATTCACCTCCACTGAACTCCTAGAATATAAGTGAAAATGTATGGTTCCCTCTCCCTCTACAATGCCTTTACCATATTGGTGAAAATATTTGAAAATATTTTCATGTGATGAGATGCTCCACTACCCATGAACCAAACCCCATGTGTAATGATGTGAAAATGGCAGGACACCAATGAGAAATCCTTCTCATTATTGGTGGCCAAATCTTTCATCTACGCAGATGCTCCAATATGTTCCTTTCCCTTTCCCTTATTCTTGTTTGAACATTGACTTGGAAAGTGCCTATATTTTTGATATGCAAAGCATTTCACTTTTCTTATGTCCCTATTCTTGTTAGCATGTGAAGTAGATCCTCCTTATGCATTTTATTTGGTCTTTTCCTTACCCTTCCTTGCTTAACTGGAATGTTCAAGGTTCTCCTCATCCCCACACTATTGTTTTTTGCTAGGAAATGGCTCCTCTAAGGTTTTCGTTTGGGCGAAGTCATCCCATATTCTACCCAATCAACTAGTTTGTTTTGTGCTAGAACATATATCAAAATGATAGCTTGTTTTTTGTAAAGCTACTCAAGGCTATCCTTACAAGCTCCTCATCTGACATGCTACCCCAATAGCTCCAAGCTCATTTTGAACTTGTTGAATCCTAGTGAGATATCATGGCGATGTACATGACTAGTCAAATAGGTATTCCTTAACTTTTCCATGAACACCACTTTTGGTTTTTGTTATCAATTTAGTACAAACTAATAGAAGCAATCCACATCTCATTGGAAATATTCTTCTTTGAAATGTGAGGGATGACATGATCCTTCATTGCATCCATGATGATGTGTTTGGCTTTCACATCCTTCAAATAATTAACCACCAATAATATAGCATATTTGAGGTGTAATGACCTTATAGAAACTCCTATAGATTGTTATCCATGAGAATTAGGGCTATTCCCCACTTAAATTGACTAAAATTTGTTTCCCCTTTTTTATGGTCTTCATATCCCAACTTGGTAGAAGTATTTCTTCTAGATTAATCGCTCAACCATAAATCCCTTAGTTAAAAATAAAATGTGTTAATGTAAATCCTTGTGCTATTGATTTCCCTCTTCACAAAGCTTAAAGTTTCTTTGATACCATGTTAAATTCCAAACACCATATTTAATCCATTTCACACGGGAATTATTTTATACCCAATTTTCTTTTAACTAGTATACCAATTTTCCAAATGGCTAATAATAAACATTGGTATTTTTACCTTCTTAAAATAAATTTATCTAGACAATATTTAGAAAAATCAGTCACAAACAACATAGAAATCTTCCCAATCAAATTTTCCTTCACAATATTTTATCTAGAAATTTAGGTTACATGACCCACAAAGAAATACATAGCAATTGCAATAAATATTTGAACCTTTAAATGGCCCATTGGATTCTCATCCTAGAATTTTTTTGGCTTTCTTAGATAAATTCAACCCTAACAAAACTCAACTTCTACTTGTGAAATTTTTCGACCTTTGGTTGTACAACTTGCACACTTAGAAAACTTTCCCCCTAGCTAGAAGCTCAACCTCCTCCCTTTCTCCACGTGGCCTTGGTTGGAAACTCACCCTCACTCACAAATTTTGGCCTGGATATAAAACTTGGCCTCCTCGTTGAAGATCTTAAACCCTTTCTTTGAATTGTCATCCTCATCTCATTTCCCTTTCAAAAATCTCGTTTTGCACACTTTCTTCTTGTCTTCAATCACTCAAGCCTCTCACTCATCGAGAAATTTATTTTCTCAATCATAGTGTTATGTACTCATCCTTTATTAGGATCTCTTGTAATTTCTCATTGAGCCAAATTCCTAACCTCCAAAGTGGTAAAGGCTAGTATTAAATACTGACCCACGTAGATCAATGGTGGAGATTAGCTCTAAGTCACTTAAACAATTGAATTATTTATTACTAGAAAATTTAGCCCAATAATCGATATTAATCAATGATTAAATTTGTTGCTTTCCTAAGTTAAAACTTAGGAACTAAATCATAATACTTGCTCCTCTCAAACAAGAAGTGAAAAGGGACTCTCTCCTACATGATAGACACTTACCCTATGTTGAATAATTTCCAATACAACAAACATCAACAACTTGTTCCTTTAAATAAGATGCCCCATTCCACCAAGGTTGCGTGTCTAGTGCAATATCATGAACAGGGTCCAATAGATGGTCTTATAACCCAAACCAAAGAGAGCACTAATGCATGGAAGGGATAGAGTTTAAAAAAACAGTGTTGGTTGTAAATTTGGAACCCAAAGCAAGAGACCAAGAATGATATGAGACTAGAAGGCTTATATTCAACATAGTGAATAGGTTAGAGGGACTACAAATGGGATGCAATATTTTCATGTCAATAAGGTTTAGACATTAAACAATAGCCCAAAGGAAAGACCTAGAGAGGAAGAGGTGAAGCATAAGTACCAATTCCCAATGGACAAGTAGGATAAAGAGGCAAACAAATAAGGGAAAAATATAAGAACATAATGTTTTAAAAAATAAGCCAAGAAAAGAACCTAAATGTGAGAAAATTGCATGGAGCAGAACAATGCCATGAGAATATATAATGCATCACCATAATCTCCTTGCTATTATAGTATAATCACTCCCTCATTTTGCAATATTCCACCTTGTAAAATCAATGTCCATCCGAATTTGAAATGACCATAATTGATGGGAGAACTCACCAGAGATAGACACTATGTAGTTGCCAATCTCCAAATCCACACATCCTTAACATGATAAAAATCCACTAAATCCCGATCATTAACGCGATACTAAAATCATAATGAACTTTCCTCGTGGATGTATTAAATCATTTTATCCTTAATGCAGGGAATTCAAAACATGACAATGGTATGGGGGATGTTGTATGGCTCCTTCCTCAACCATGTGTACATGGTGGGATGGAAGCCATGTTATTTTGCACTTCTTATAATCTTTTCAGCATATTCGAGGAAGAAATATCTTTCATTGATAAATAAGATTAATATTTTTTGAGAGGGTAAGTAGGGAGGGAGTGCAATTTTTGGCTAAGGAGTGATGCATAATCTTTGTAACCTTCATTAGCAAGAAGGTCTACAATCTTATTTTCATATTATATGACATGTGATGCGATAACCATAAGGATTGAATGGAGGAAAGTGGCCACCTAATCCAAGCTGCATTCTATATGCCAGTTACTAGATATTTTAGCTGGTGTAGTGCCATGGATTGTTTTAGTCATCATCTTGATTACAAGTTGAGAGCCCATTCAAGTAGTAATTTTCGGAAGGCTTGAGCCTAGTCTATATGAAGTCTAATTTCTATGGGTTTGATTTCTACATGTTGACATATTTTTGTGTACCCACCACCATCACTTTGTACTATATACCATAGCCATACTTCTTTCTGCAAATGAATTCACACACTCTTATACATAATCATTTGTGTGTGAAAACTACATAACCCAACTCTTTGCACTCTTCTCTCTTTGCAAATCCACTCCCCCTGCACAACTTATCCCCAACATAGTTCAATGTTGCACACAAACTTTTCTCCACATAAACAATCCCTCACACATGACAAATATTCATACACAATATGCCATATATGGCACCTAGTTTCCTTTACTCCATAGTTAGTGGAAATCATGCTCTTTTCCCCTTTCAGGGCTAATTGAAAGCTTATTTAAGATAGTCTAATCCTCAAGATAAAAAGAGGTGCTTGATATTGTACTATGTGAATTACTTATTGGCACACCTATTAAATATTTTCCATGAGTTATTAACTTCCCATTATAATCTTGACATGACTTGATGGAGGTGGTATATTAAGAAGAAACATTATATTTAATGCTACCATAAAATGAGGATTTAATGGCTCATAATTCTAGCAAAGCCTCATTTATATATCATGTATTCCTAAGTGCATTGAAGAAATAAGAAAGATGGCAATGAAAAGCAAGGAGTATGAAATTTGTGGATATACAACCAACTCGCTATCTTTTTAGGAGAATAAATTCCACTAGTTAGATGCATATTAGTGGTATTTAAATTTGGCTCAGACAAGAGGAAAAATAAAAACATTTGGAGGATGAGGTTTGTTAGACCAGGCAGTAACTCCTCAACCAAAATTGATTCGTGTGTTTTATTCCTTCAAGTAGGTCTTCATTATATACATGAGGGAGAGACTGTTCACTTCATCTCCCAATGATTGTTCATATTACTTATTTATCTATTTACATTATATTCACCCAATCATGATGATTAGGTGTCAACATTCCCCCCTTAATCTGAAGGGATGTTGGTGAGTCCAAGAATCATTCTAAATCGTTCAAGCTTTTCTCTTCCAAGAGTTTTGGTGAAGATGTCTGCAATATGCTCATTAGTGGAACAACGATGAAGATGGATTATTTTGGGCTCAACATGATTTTGAATCAGATGATATTTAGTATTGATGTGATTCGTTCGATCATGGAACTTTGGGTTCTTGTCCAACTTTATTGTAGAGGTATTTTCAATCATGAGTGGAGTTGATTGTACTTGTTTTACCTGCAAATCTTCAAGAATTTTCCTGAGCCACACAATTTCTTTTGTTGCTTCAGCTGCTGCCACGTATTTTGCTTCTGTTGTGGAATCTGCTGGAACTGATTGTTTGCGTGATCTCCAGGAGACAGCTCCTGATCCAAGACTCATAGCATATCCTGAAGTAAATACCCCAGTTTGTTTGTCTCCATCGAAGTCTGAATCAGAGTATCCAATCAAGCTGAAGTCGTCCACCTGTGTATAATTGATTCCAAAGTCTTGAGTTCCCTTCAAGTACCTTAGAACTCTTTTTGCAGTAGACCAATGTCCCTCACAAGGCTTTTGCATAAACTTGGAGAGGATTCCAACAACAAACGAAATGTCTGGTCTGGTAGTAGTTAGGCAGTTGAGACTTCCAACAAGCTGTCTATACTTTGTGGCATCCTCAAATTCTTTACCTTCAATAGATGTGAGCTTTTTGTTCCATTGGAGTAGTAAGAGGATTGCATTCTGTCATGCCAAACCTGTTCAACAGATCTCCATTGTATTTCTTTTGAGAAAGAAATATGGACTTTGGATGTTGGGTTACTTCAATGCCAAGATAGTAGTGACTGTGTATATATATATATATATATATGGCAGCCTAAATATTCCATAAATATATAAAAAATTGTATAGCGCTGGACACAAAACTTTACAACGAATACAATAGAGGTATATATTAGGGTTCCAACAACGTTCTGACACCAACAACGTTCCAACAACATGATACCAACAAGAATCAGTACTAAATCATCTTCCTTTACTCCATCAAATTTTTCACATTCTTTGAATGCCAAAATCAAATCCACTTCTCCTTTCGTATCCAGAATGGTCCCAAAATTATTTACTAGACACAGTCGGACAAGAGTAAATACTTTCTTTTGTTATTATCCCACAGTGAATGAGAAAATCTTTTCAAGAAATCTCAAATGTAGTCACATAATGGAATCATTGGACAAATAGAAAATCCCGTTCAAGCCAAAAATACACTTGCCTCGACTTGAAGACGTGTTCAAAACCGGAATATACAAAGGGAGGTTTCTATAGGTGAACATTATCTTGCTATAGTGGTCCTTCTCGTAGGGGCGAACTGCTGCAGATTGGTGTTGGCATATGCACCAATGCAACAATCATTTCATCCCTGCCCAATATTGGGACCGTAGTCTTCAACCTCTGAAAAACTTGAGAACCCGTAGATGAAACCGAAGCGAACCCAAGCGAAGCCGTAAACAAACACTTCTTAAGCCGTGAATCATCCTCAACAAACGATACTAGCTCTTAAAACGTTCAGGTACAGAGAAGGAACAGGTAAATAAACCAAAAGATAGAGCTGTTACGAGAGCCAAGTGCTCAGGGTAGAGGAGATAAGCACCAGAACGAAAAGTATAAACACAATAGCACTAGAGCTGAGATATCAGTGGCACGACACGTAACCAGACGAATGGCAGACAATGAGATAGCTATGGATGACTACGAGCACCAATGCAGCAACGACCTTCAAAGCTCAATGCACAGAGAAACCGACCAGAGATTCAACTCTCCTCTTCTGGAAAACTAAGAGACAGAAGTGGGTAAGGAAACGTTACATCTATACAGGAAAACCGTGCCAACAGTGATTATGGCAGAGAGGAAAATTATGAACAACCAAGGGAGCGCAGAGGGCGCAGATACTGTCAAAGATTTGTAGCAGCGACTGTGGAGGGGGCAGTAGACAAACTCCACAGGGGCAGTGGACACACTGCAAGAAAATGGCAGAAGGGAGTTACAACTCATTTGGGAGCTGGCTCTGATACCATGTTAGGCTAGGCAGTAACTCCTCAAAGCAAAATTGATTCGTATATTTTATTCCTTCAAGTTGGTCTTCATTATATACATGAGGGAGAGAATGTTCATTTCATCTCCCAATGACTGTTCACATTACTTATTTATTTATTTACATTATGTTCACCCAATCCTGATGATTAGGTGTCAACAAAGAGGAAGGACCAAGTGAGCTAAGAGGCCAAATTGGTTAAAAGCTACACTTGAAGATGCCGGAGGACATGGAGCAACTAAAGGATCTGTTAGAGACCAAAAGACTAAAGAGATCTTCAGGGTATGCAACATACATGTCGAAAATAATAGAAGCACAACCAACTACCTTTGAAGAAGCCACTTATTAGGAAGATTGGAAGAAGTTGATGCAGGAAGAATATCAATCCATCATGAAGAATGGGGTTTTTGAAATAGTTGCTAGACCAAGTGACAAATTGATTGTCACCTCCAAATGGATTTACAAAATCAAACATGCCATTGATGGAAGCATAGACAAATATAAAGCTAGATTCGTCGCAAGGGGTTTCTCACAAAAGGAAGGAATAGACTATGAAGAAACCTTTGCTCCTAGCCTCCTACTGTTAGGTATATTACTATAAGATCTTTGGTTTCGCTAGCTACAACTATGGGATGGGATCTTGTTAAATTTAGGAAACAATGGTATGTTCTATGCTTTAGAGCATTTTTACTTCAATTTCTCTATTAGCCCAATATCCACATCCAGATTAGCAATCACATCAACATGATAGTAAAATGCAGATAGAACATAAACATAAACATAAACATAAACAATAGAAGACAAGCCAAGACAAGAGGACACAAGATGTGGCACTAGCTAGGGACAAACCCCAATGTGGGGAAACCCTTGATCAATTCTTCTTATATATTCTTCAATAGTTCAGTAGAGAGAGAGAGATAGAGTACAATGATTTAAAGTCAATATTGACTTGCCAAATAGGAGATCTGACATCAAAGTTCTTAACCATGAAGTTGACTCAATGAAATTGCAATTCTGGCACCAAGCGCTAAAGATTTCTATACTGCAATTCTGTATACTGGTTAGGGCATAAACACAGAAATATGTTAGCCCTAAAATTGCTCCAATAGTCACCTAGAGGATTGCGGCTTTCCTTCCACAAGACCCTCCTTCCTTCGCTGCATCACAAGCATCACCACGCTGCTCCTTGTTGGCTGTATAACACTCAACGCAACACCTAGAACAACCTCAAGTTGCTGGCTATAGCCTACAGCCTAGCTTAGCAACTTGTTGTAGCTTTTGTCTCCACAATAGAGCCACACAAATGCCCTCAACAACTGTGTTTATCCTTCCATTTTCCACGGCCTAGAAAAACCTTCACACTGGCCCTAATTTGCACTCAAGACAACCTTATTCACACCTTAACACAATGCTTTCTCCTCCACGCTCTCACCTACAACAAACAGAGAAACCACGTTGTCCCTAAGCTTCTTTCATGCTGTCTTTAGGTTTGTGGTTTAGCTCCAATTCTATCTTGCAAAACCAGCCAAAGAACAACCCTTAACACAAGCAAAACAACCCTTCAAATGTGCCACGCTATCCCTAGAACTCTTGTGGCCCAATCACAGAAGTACGATGTCCTTTTTGCTCTCTTCCATACTATCCTTAGGCTCTCCTTGCTGCGTCTTAGGCTCACATCTCTCCACCGATCTTAAAATACGAGAATCTCAAATTCTAGGAATGATACAGTCCTCTAAAGCAAGGGTTGCAATACTTCAAACGAGGATCTACAGTGGTTTGACCCTATCTCCAAAGATCATAGAAGATTTCTATTTCTAAGTACCTCCTATATGCTTATGATGATGATACAGTCTTAAGCTAGGACTGCTAAATAATCCTTCGAAAATATCTTGACATTACTCAAAACACATCTTATGAATATAAGAACATACCTTGATGACTTCCAACCTTTGCTCGTGATGATTGAGTAGTTCCTAGATTGGTGCCCATGATCTTAAGAGAATGTCACAGATTTGTCATTCTTGACCTTAGACATATCACGGAGGGCTGAAAATTTAATTCAAGTCAATGAAATTCCTCAAATGCTTCTTGGTGATTGCAATCTCTTATGCTTGGGCTTGTCCTCACCTAAGCTTTGATTTCATGTTAAATTTAGGAAACAATGGTATGTTCTATGCTTTAGAGCATTTTTACTTCAATTTCTCTATTAGCCCAGTGTCCATATCCATATTAGCAATCACATCAACATGATAGTAAAATGCAGATAGAACATAAACATAAACATAAACAGTAGATGACAAGCCAAGACAAGAGGACATAAGATGTGGCACTAGCCAGGGACAAACCCCAGTGTGGGGAAACCCTTGATCAATTCTTCTTATATATTCTTCAATAGTTCAACAGAGAGAGAGAGAGATAGAGTACAATGATTTAAAGTCAACACTGACTTGCCAAATAGGAGATCTGACATCAAAGTTCTTAACCATGAAGTTGAGTCAATGAAATTGCAATTCTGGCACCAAGGGCTGAAGATTTCTATTCTGCAATTCTGTATACTGGTTAGGGCATAAACATAGAAATATGTCAGCCCTAAAACTGCTCCAACAGTCATCTAGAGGACTGCGACTTTCCTTCCACAAGACCCTCCTTCCTTCGCTGCATCACAGGCATCACAACGCTGCTCCTTGCTGGCTATATAACCCTCAACACAACACCTAGAACAACCGCAAGTTGCTGGCTATGGCCTGCGGCCTAGCTCATAAACTTGCTGTAGCTTTTGTCTCCACAACAGACCCACACAAATGCCCTCAACAAATGTGTTTATCCTTCCATTTTCCTCGGCCTAGACAACCCTTCACGCTGGCCCTAATCCGCATTGAAGACAACCCTATTCACACCTTAACACAGTCCTTTCTCCTCGATGCTATCACCTACAGCAAACAGAGAAAACCACGTTTTCCCTAAGGCTTGTTTCATGCTGTCTTTAGGTCTGCGATTTAACACTAGCAAAACAACCCTTCAAATTTGCCACACTGTCCCTACAGCTCCTGCGGGCCAATCAGAGAAGTACGCTGCCCTTTTTTCCCTCTTCCACGCTGTCCTTGGGCTCTCCTTGCTGCGGCTTAGGTTCACATCTCTCCACCGAAAATTTCAGAGGTATATTACCTTTTTGGATGTGTGTTGAGTGAGGGAGAAAGCACCTCTATATATATATATAGTACTTTGTGGGGGTCAAGAGACATGACTATTGGATTAGGTGAGCTGACATATAGAAGAGGCCGACCTTGATAATTTGACCATAATCAAAATAAATTCATAACTTCATTTGTACATGTCGGAATCAGATGATCTTTAGATCAATCCTACACCTCTTGGAGAGAGGAATCAAGAAAAATATCAGCGGTCATAAATAAGACGACCCATGTGGAGTTTGGCCCTAGTTTCCAATTTTAACAAATATCTGTCAAATGGATGTTAAAACAACATTTCTAAATGGAACCATTGATGGAGAAGTATACATTGAACAACCAAAAGGCTTTGAAATAAATAGAAGAGATACACATGTTTGCAGACTCAAGAAAGCCATATATGGCTTGAAGCAAGCTCCTAAGGCATGGTATGCAAGGATGGATGCATATGTCTTAAGAATTGGGTTCGTCCAAAGTTTTGCCCATGCAAACCTCTACATCAAGGTGGTGAAGAATGAACAAGTCATTATACTACTATATGTGGATTATTAGTTTATTACAAGTGTGGAGCACAGAATAGTAATACTATGATGCAAGAAAATGCTGGCAACAAAATTCGAATGGGACTCATGCATTATTACTCGGGCTTGGAAGTCTGGCAAAAACCCGGTGAAATATATCTGAGTCATGGTAAATACATAATCAAGATGTTACAAAAGTTCAGTATGATGGATTCCAAGCCTATGACTACTCCCATGATCACTAATCTCAAGAATTTGAGAAGTTTCGACTCTAGTCTCATTGATCCTACTAGCTATTGTAAGTTGGTGGGTTCTCTAATGTACTTGGTAAATACGAGATTTGATATGTGTTCTGTAATACCCTAAATTTAATGGATTAACCAGAGACTAAAATTCGACATTCACAATAGCGGAATGAAGACCCTAATTTAATCATTCATCCAGAAATGAAGTCCTAAATTAACAAAGCAACTAGACATTCCTAAATATTAATAAATCATTAGCAAGTACTTACCTGTAATTTCATTTGGAGATGTTCCTGAGCTATTGCTGTTCCCACTCCTGCTACCAACCGACTTTTCATCCCAACCTATCTGGGATCAACCTGTCCAGTTCCCAGATCCAGAAGACTCGTCTTCTAGCCCCTATGCCCAAAACCCCAAGAACAATCAAGGTTCAATATTTACTATCTGTTTGTGACTCTCTCAACACTTACTCCTGCATCCGTTAAACCAGAAATTTAGATGCCCCCTTTCATGCCCCCCCTCAGTTTCTTTATATTCGTTCGATGTCCACTACCTCCAAATTAACCACCGCCTTCCATCCTTTGATGTCAGTCTCTTCCTTTGTGTAGAGACGGTTGAATTTTTTAAATGGAGTGTTTGGGCATAGGATTTTAATTACTCGTTTGGGCATAGTTATTTCTTTATCTAATTTATAATTTATCATTATCTTGTTTTGATTAAATTACTTTACTTGTGAATTAATTAAATCACTTTAATTAAAAGTTAATAAATTACTTTATTTACTTTAGTTAAGATAAATGATAAATTAATTGCATTTAATTTATAATCCATTGCATTATATATATATATATATATATATATATATATAGTGGCATACCTATCAAATACCCTACTTGATATGTTCTTTATATTTCGGTGAGTTACGAATTTACTTCGATAATCAATTCATTAACCTAAACTTAGACATTTCCCTAGTATTGGCCAGTATGTATATTAGTGCAATACATGTAGGCCCATGCATATGTAGCTATCATATGGATGCCTTGTGTGTATGCTAATATTCGCTTTTTGTTTGTAATTGTAGGTGGGCCATTACATGTTCTACTGTAAATGTTCTTAGTCAATTTCAGTTGGAGCCTTGTTTTGACCATTGGATAGTTGCGAAGCATATCTTGAGATATCTACGTGGCACAATAGATCACTGTCTAAAATATGATGGAAAGGAAGTCGAGAGGTTTACCAATTCCGATTGGGGTGGCAGTGAGATTGATGGAAGAAGCACTAGCGGTGGTTGTTTTAGTTTGGGATCTGCAATGCTTTCACGGATGAGTAGAAAACTAGATCCTATTGTATTAAGTAGTGTTGAAGCAGAATATGTTGCTGCATGTGAAGTAGGAAAATCAGTTGTTCGATTAAGAAAACTCTTGTAAGATTTGTTTGGAAAGCCTCTGGATCCTACGGTGACAAATTGTGAAAATTCTATCACTGCAGCAACTGATTTACTTTTCCTACTTATTTCACCATAAGTTATTCATGAAATTACCTCAACAAACATTAAAATAAATACTGCTGCAGATATCATACCGTAATATAGAAACAAACATATGCACAAGAATCAACACATTGACACAGTTATTTTGGAATAACGTCCCCGGAAAAACCCAATGTCAGAAAACCGGTGCAGCAAGGGAGGATTTTATTATTTAGCAATTTTGTAGTACAACAAGGTGCCAAACTGGCTTACCCACATATAGTCAAATTTTCCAGCACTTCTTTTGAACCCAGTGTAGGCCCTGTTGACCTCCGCGTCAGCCTAAAACCCTCTGCGTCAGTCTATTGAGGCTCTGCGCAACCTCTTTGGCCTTCTGCGTCACTCATGCAGCCTCTGCGTGGATGATGCAGGCCTTGCTGGCTCTGCGTGGCTTCCCCTAGCCCTACGTCTGCCTCGTCTGCCTCTGCGCTGATCTCCCATCTTTCTGTTCTGTATTTGCTGCCTCCTCACTGCTCTCCAGAACACTGGTTCAATTTCTCAGCTAACCTCGCTCCAGAAATTGAACTGATTGGTCTCCCTCAGTGTGTTCTCCAAGTGACCCTCAAGCCTCCTCTTATACTTTTGTTGACAAATCAACAGTCGAGATTAAGTCCTTAATCAATGGCTAAGATTAGATCTGGCTTGATTCATGTCTTTTGGACCATTCTAACACAGTTTCATATTAATACACATTAATATTTTATTTTCCCTAAGTTTAGACTTAGGGACTCCATTAAAAATATTAATTATTTTAATATATCTTGAACTGTTTAGAATCTGCCCAACCCTTTCTGGGTATTGGATATCTCATGAGCCCCAACCTCTCCACCAAATTTCGTGGCTAGATCACATCCGATGCTACCCCAAATTAACACTCCCTCTTAGCGAGGACTGTGCTTTAGTAGTACTCCTTACTGAGTATCACCCTGATCATCTGGCATCGGTCCCTGTGCTGATGTTAAGCCTCCCTGCCCAACGTCCTCTGCATTGTTGCATCATGTACTGCTGCCCATGACTTTGCTACTGCCACTGCTGCATCTGTACGACAGCTGCCTATGCATTCGTGCTGCTGTTGGTCCTTTCTCCCTCTGCATCTATGCTGTTGCTGGTCCTTTCTCCCAACATTGCATCTGCACTGTAACTCCCTCTTCATTCATGCTGCTAACACACTACTTCTGAAAGGGGTTCTTTACTATCCCGTCTTTTCCCTGAAGTAGTTAAATTTTGACTTTCCAAGGGCCTTGGTGAGGATATCTGCCACTTGTTCTCCTGTAGGAGTGTAGCTCAACTGTACAGCTCCTCGTTGGACATAGTCTCTGACAAAGTGACACCGGATATCAATATGCTTCGACCTATCATGAAATACTGGATTCTCAGAGAGTTTGATTCAATTCTGATTATCACACATGATCCTGGTCGCCTCCATATTTCTTCTGAATAGGTTCACCAACAGTTTTCCAAGCCATATGGCCTCACATGAAGCTGTGCTTGTTGGCATATATTCTGCCTCATATGAGCTCAAAGCCACAGACTTCTGTTTCCTACTACACCAGGAGATCATTCCTGATCCAATGTTGAAACAGTACCCAGAGGTACTTTTCTGATCCACTAAACTTCCTCCCCAATCTGCATCAGTAAATCGACTCAACCTGATATCCTTCGCCTTGGTGTATAGGAGCCCATAATCGACTGTTCCTTGTAAATACCTGAGAACGTGTTTGGCTGCTGCCCAGTGTGCCCTCTTCCACCATGAACTAACTGAGGGTGTTGATAGCGTAGCAAATATCTGCCTGGTATTGACCCAATACATCAGGGACCCTATGAGCTGTCTGTATAGGGTGGGACCAACATCCTTTTCTTCTGATGCATCAATCTTCTTCTAATTGGTGATCATTGACGTAGCCATAGGTCTACAGTCTCCCATCCTGAACCTTCTCAAGATCTCTGTAGCATGAAGATTTCTCCTTTCTACTGCCAAACTTCCAACCCTAGGAAGTAGTGCATTCATCCCAGATCCTTCATATCGAACTCTGTGGCTAGATTCTTCTTGCAATCTTCAATGAGTCTGGATGATCCTGTCAGAAAGAGATCATCCACATATAATACTAAGATAAGTGGCTCGTTCTCTACAACCAGATAGTAGAGATTCAGATTCGCGTCACTCTTGACAAACCCCATCTTCTGCAAGTAGCCATCTATTCAACCACACCATGCTCTCAGTGCCTGCTTCAACCCATACAAGGATTTCTTCAGTTTGCATACATGAGACTTCTTCTCATGAGTTTCAAAGCCCTCTGGTTGTTCAATGTATACTTCCTCTATTACCCCGTTAAGAAACGCTGTCTTGACATCCATTTGATGAATCTCCCATCCCATCTGGGCTGCAAGAGATATCATGGTCCTAATAGATGTATAACTAGGTACTGGGGCGAAGGTTTCCTCATAGCCAATCCCTTCCTTTTGAGCATACCCCTTAGCCACAAACCTGGCCTTGTATTTCTCAACACTGTTGTTTGCAGCATATTTGATCTTGTAGATCCATCTTGAACCTACCTGTTGAAGCCCTGAAAATCGGGTCTACAACAAAGGGGATACCCGCCCGGTCCGAACCTTGGTTAGCAGCTCCTTTTCCGTTTGGTATAGTGGGTCCGACTGGGGATATGGGACCAGTTTCCCAATCTATGTGTGTGTGTGTGAAGAATTGATATTTCCTTTCTAAAAGTTCCTAAGTGAGATGCTCTAATTCTAACTCTAATCTAATAACATGCAATTGTACTCTATTAAACAGAAATATCTAAGTCTACACTAACCCGGGGTGTAATCCTTCTGTTATGCGATCTAAAATCTTCTGTTACGCGATCTAAAATGATTTCAGATAACAATTGGTAATAAAGATCATTCAACTGTTATGAGAAAAGAATTCAATATATTATAACCACTTCGCATAAAAAGTTAGACGAAACAGTTGTGAGAAACATATCGCATAATAAGCTACTCATATATTAAGCATAAATAAATAGCTATCACCGTACAAAAGTGCCAAATGATAACTCAGGCATTCACGCATCAATATATAAACAACTGAACATGAATATCACTTTAACACAAAGACAGAAATAGTTAAGAGATAGAAGTACCATTTATAACTAGTTCTACTCATGAGCTTCAAGCGATAATGATTTATCTCTTCTTAATTCAACATCCACTAAGAGTACAGAAGTGCAACATCAGTAGCAGATATTAAATGCATATATCAATAAATCTTGTTCCATTCATTCATCAAAACCTCCTCAGAGGGTGCAAAAGTGCATGTTCTTAGGACAAGTTTTTGATAAATTTCAGGACCCTTCTCTAAATGCATGAGAAGGGTTTAAATACTACTAACTAAATCTAAGAATAACTTATTACAAAAATGTAAGATACGGTTTAAATGATTGTCATTTTTTTAGGCAAAAATAAAGCAAAATTAATACTAATATTGAATCTAAAACTTACAACTAACTATTTCTGTATCTACTCCTTGAAATTGCAAGCATTCAACATTTGCTTGAGGAGAGTCGGCTCGCTGACTTCAGACTTTAACTGTCCTGTGAAAATGGAATCAGCAAGAGCTGGCGCCATCTTCTCGCAGAATTGATGATGCATTTGAGAGTCATACACTGGCTATGTGGTTTTACCAAATACGCCTAGTAAGAATCCCAATTCAACTTAGTTAATCTTTTGATTGATTCTGCCTTTTCTTGAGCCTTCTGTCTCCAGCTTGTTTGCAGTTGCTGTACATATATACATACCATATTGAATATATTTCGGACAATTGCCACTGGTTTTAGGATTCAAGTTTTACTTTTTTACCTCTAGTGTTCTTTTTTACAAATTTCTGGGCTTACAGGTGACTGAGCAATTAGAGGCTTTCCTTTTCAAGAAGTTTTGCCTAGCGATGCGCGATTATCGCGCATCGGAAACTGCCTCCGTTTCTTGGTCCGAGCTTCCTTGGTGCGATTTTTGTCTCTTGTGCGCTCTCTTTTAAAGGATATAAAGCTCAAATTTTGTGAAAATAATGATTTTGTAAGCTCTTGACCGTGAGTCTTAAATTGTCTGTTTTTGATGTGAGCGCTGTCAGTACCCATTTAACCATGTCCGTGTAGGGGAGAATTTTGGGCCTCGCCGCTATTCGGTGCAAGAACGAACAAGCTAGATCTGCAACTGATGCCTCAGAAGACCCCTGTGAACTTGCGGTAGCCATAACCTCCATCACCTTGGGATCTCTTCTTCAAGTAGATTATACATGCCTTCCCAAGTAGTATTACTAGCGTCTCTGTTACAGGCTGTGTCTGTATATAAGGGCAACATTTCTTTGTCTTCAGAGCTCGGAGCTTTGCCTCTCTTCCCCATCATATCCTGTATATTGCTTTGTATAGTTCTTTGTTCTTCGTTCTTGCAGTTTACAAGTGAGGTGAGAGTAATGATAAGGAAAGGTGATGGGAAAGCTTTAAATGCCGAAGACAAAAAATATACCACCTTACGTGAGCTGGCTCTTCGATAAGCACAAAACCATATTTCATTAACAACTGGCAACTAAATCATTAATTAGCATTAAAGCGCATAACCAGGTCTCGGTTTATGGAAAAAGTTTTCTCAAATAATGAGCCCGAAAGATCCGCGATGAAGCGATTTTGCGATTTTCTTTGCAATATCGCAGATCGCTATATCACATTTTCACAATATCATTCCGCCGCTTTATAGCAATATCGCTTTGCCGCTCTATTGCAATATCGCAATATCGCAGGAGCGTGACATATGACAATTTTTGTTAATGTGTTTTCTACGAAATGCGATTTTGCGATATGCGCCATCGCATATTGGTGGTTTGGAGTTTTTCAACGTAAGCGGTCTTTGATGCATGCGATGCGATATATGTTTTTCAATATGTAGTCTCGCATCGCGATCCTGTGATCTTAGAATTTGGCTTGTAAGGAGGTATCCTATTATCCTTTTTTGCGATGCGATATTTTTTAAGGAGTGATTTTATCTTACCTTATCATGAAACTTAAGCTTTTTAGATTTTTCAAGTGTATTTTCCTAAGTTTATGATGGTAAGTTTTATTAAAAAGGAAATACAAGCACTAATTAATTTTTTTAAATTTTTGACTAAGCGTCCCCACTTATTTAGTATTAGTAATAACACTAAATAAGAAGGGGGGTTGTTGCTGGCCACAACACTACCACAGATCTGTCTTGAGGCCTTGACACCATCTCCCAGACATCGTTCACCATTATGGAGTTATACTCCTCCACCATCTCATCTAGCCAGACCTGATGCTGAGTTGCCTCTTTGAAACTGGCAGGCTCCCCATCCTGAGCTACTAACGCCTAATACCTGTCTAGCTGTTTTCACTCGCTCTTACTGTTCCTTGGCTCACCGAGGAGGTTCTCTACATCACACAGAATCTGACGAAGTTCTCTGCTAGTTCTTCCTCTATGAGTAGGTGCTTTTGTTCGCTCCTCTGCATCCTGAGAATCTTCTTGATCTGAGGAAGAATTCTTTACTTCCATTGATTGAAGAGGCATGACCAATGGATCCTCTTTCGACTGCTCCATGGAAGGCATTTCACGAGATTGTCTGAAAGCTCTGTCCTCCATGAACTTTACATCTCGTCGTACTACTACCTTCCTGCTCCCTGGAAGATAGATTTTGTATGCCTTAGCGTTCTCGCTATATCCCGATTCCCACCAGATACCCCTTTTTTGTAGTCTGATCTAGCTTCTTCCTCATTTCTTCAGGTATGTGACAATATGCTAAACTCCCAAATATCCTGAAATGATTGACTTTAGGCGTCTTCCCAGTGAAGACTTTCTTTGGAGTAATCTTGCCCAATGCTCGATGAGGAGTCTTGTTTTGAACATAAACAACTGTGTTGCATGCTTCCGCCCATAGGAATTTTGGCATATCCTGATCATACAACATGGCCCTAGCTGCTTCTACAATAGTCCTGTTTTTCCTTTCTGCCACCCCACTCTGCTCCGGATTGTAGGGAGCTGTCCACACTCTTTTGATGCCCTCCTTAGTGCAATAATCATTGAAGTCCTTATTGACATACTCTCCACCATTATCTGATCGCAAGACTTTTATTTTCTTACCATTCATTCTCCACTAAAGCCTTAAACTCCTTGAATCGACAGAAAACCTCATCCTTGGTTTTCAGAAAATAAATCCAAGTTTTCCTCGAGTGGTCACCAATGAAGGTAAGGAAATACTCGGCACCGCTGAGAGCTTTGACGGACATATGTCCGCAAATATCTGAGTGTATCAATCCTAGTATACTCTTGGCCCTGTGTTTTCTCCTAGGAAATGCCGCCTTAGCATACATTCCTAGAGCGCATCCCCTGCATACATCATCTCGTTCCGTACTTAGATTCAGAACTCTTGTTACAGTGCTCCTGAGAATTCTCAGAGCTCCATGGTGCAAGTGACCCATCCTTCGCCATAGTTCGTTCAAGTCCTTGTCCCCATGACTGCCTATTAGTGCCATTGGAGATTCTAGTTGTAATCGATACAACCAATTACTTTTGATCCCGATCTGCACTTCCTTTTTCTAGCCCGGGTGTTTGACGTATACCTTTTCCTTGACGAAGTAGACATCATAGCCCTTGCCTTGTAGTTGTGACACGGAAAGTAAGTTCATCCCCAATCCTAGTACATGCAGCACATTTGTGGCATGGAGCCGCTCTCTCGATTCTGTCTGAAAAAATATGGTACCCTTTCCCACTGGAGTACACTTTGCCTTGTTCCCCATGGTGATCTGAAAGTTCATCTTCTCTTCTCGATATTCTGAGAAACACTTCCTAATTCCCGTCATATGCCACGAGGCTCCACTGTTTATATACCATACTTCTGATGATGCAACACTAGTCATGCATGCCACTTCTTCTTCCAACCTGGAAGCCAACATAGAGAAGTCGAAATCTCTTTCTCTTGTGCAATCTTCTAAAAATCTGCGTGAGTCCCCTGAGGTGGATGTCTCTGCATCGTGGTCTTGACCCATAATTGATTTTCCCTTTCTGTCTCTGATTACTTCCTCTGATACCATGTGAAAATTCTATCACTGCAGCAACTGATTTACTTTTCCTACTTATTTCACCATAAGTTATTCATGAAATTACTTCAACAAACATTAAAATAAATACTGCTGCAGATATCACACCGTAATATAGAAACAAACATACACACAAAAATCAACACATTGACACAGTTATTTTGGACTAATGTCCCCGGAAAAACCCAATGTGGGAAAACCGGTGCAGCAAGGGGGGATTTCATTGTTCAGCAATTTTGTAGTACAACAGGGTGCCAAACTGGCTTACCCGCAGATAGACAAATTTTCCAGCACTTCTTTTGAACCCAACATAGGCCCTACTGACCTCTACGTCGGCCTGAAACCCTCTGCGTTAGCATACTAAGGCTCTGCGCAACCTCTCTGGCCTTCTGCGTCACTCCTGTAGCCTCTGCGTGGATGGCGCAGGCCTTGCTGGCTCTGCGTGGCTTCCTCTGGTCCTGTGTTTGCCTCGTTTGCCTTTGCGCTGATCTCCCGTCTCTCTGTTCTGTACTTGCTGCCTCCTGACTTCTCTCCAGACCACTAGTTCAATTTCTCAGCTAACCCTGCTCCAGAAATTGAACTGACTGGTCTCTCTCAATGTGTTCTCCAAGTGATCCTCAAGTCTCTTCTTATACTTTTCTCGTTGACAAATCAATGGTCGAGATTAAGTCCCTAATCGACAGCTAAGATTAGATCTGGCTTGATCCATGTCTTTTGGACCATTCTAACACAGTTTCATATTCATACACATTAATATTTTATTTTCCCTAAGTTTAGACTTACAGACTCCATTAAAAATATTAATTATTTTAATATCTGCTGAACTATTTAGAATCTGCCCAAACCCTTTTTGGGTATTGGAGATCTCATGTGCCCCAACCTCTCCACCAAATTTCGTGGCTAGAGCACATTCAATGCTACCCCAAATCAACACAAATTGTGATAGTCAAAGCAACATCAAGATGTCTGAAGACCCTGTATTCCATGCAAGGATGAAGCATATCGACAACAAGTACCACTACATTAGGAGTTTAGTACAAGATGGGGTCATGAAGCTACAATATATTCTGACAGATGAAGAGGTAGCTGATGTGCTGACGAAATCTCTTTCGAATAATAAGTTTGAATATTTTAGAAGCATGCTTGGATTGGTTGATGTTACCGATTTAGTTGATAGGGAGAGATGAAGCATCTTATGGCGAGATGCTTGGGGGGACATTGGCCGGCCTATGTATTGATATCTAGATCGCGAACTAGGGAGGATGGCGTTAGTCATGGAGCTCCAACCTTGGATACACACCTAGATCCCTGGGTCGGTGGTATAGCTTAAAAGCCTGATGATACCTATAGTGGCTAAAGCTTGAGTCCACCTTAGTCCCAACCGATTAGAATACCCTGGTCAGGTATCTAATCTATAGCACTACGTGTGCTAGAAGTCTTTATAGTTCATATCATTTTGAGATCTTCCATGTACTCTTATATACATGTAATTATGAATACCTCCCTAGTTAAGAGGGTGTGTTGAAGGATGTAACTAGTATATGTCTTCATAATTGTACTTGTCAAAATAAATATTATTATCAAAGAAAATGACTTATTAAAGCATGGGTTTCATGCTTGGGTCAATGTTTTCTAGGTCAAAGTGTCCATTTAAGGCTTCTAGGTTTTGTCTTGAGTCATTAGGGTCATTGTCATTTTTATTAGACCCTTCTTGGGCTTTTGTATCATGTAAAATGAATTATTTTTGAGTCAAAAAGGTTATTTGTCACGTCCACACCAAGCCAGCCTTGTCCCCATGAAGTCGGCCTATATTAGGGTAATTCGACCCAACAAAAAGCTATATATAGAGAGGCAACTTGACCTATTTGTCACACTCACTCAACAAGTTCGATCTTCAAGGAAGAGAAGCAAAAAAGAGAGCGAAGTAGCTAGAGAAGGATGAAAGAAGCTGGGAAGACCTAATCCGAGTTTTTGAGCTATCTATTTCTCACATGTGTGAAGTTTCTGGGCATTTGCTAGCGCTGAAATTTTGAGTCTACTGTAGGTCTGAAATTCTTTAGCTGGGGACCAAAAATCTGTTGTCGGGGGCCGAAATTCTGGATTGAAGTTGCTACTGGAAAGATGTCACTTGGAGACTTTGAAAGGGATCATCTATTGAAGGGAGGGGATGCCTTGGTGATTGGAGGAGGTCTTTGTCTTGGTCTAAAAGGTCTTGGATTGTCTCATCTTGATTTGAATCTACTTTTGGAAGAGTTGGATTGGGTTTTCCCCTTGAAGGGGTTTTGCCTTGGTTGAGTGCCTACATCTTGTGTCTCTTGTTTTTGTGGTCTTCAGATACACATAATTTGGTAATTTCTTGATGAAAGATAAACTAATAAAGACGTAAAAGAAGCTAACATAATTCACAAGTAATTATCAAAAAAGAGGAATCAAACCCTAATTCCTATAAGCATTGATTTCTCACAATTCCTATGTCAACGTAAGCCCAATCATTTGGGTATAGGGTGAAAGCTCATCTCAGGTTGACTTTACTTAATTAATTTACTCACTTTTAAAGGTGAAAGCCCAAAGGTTTCATAGGTGAAGGAAGGTTTTAAGTTCCAAACTCACAAAAAGATCTATATTGCTAGTCCAGGATATCCAAGTGGGACATGTTGAAGTAGAAATGAGAGAAGATTATGAGAAGTCTCAAACCCAACTCTCAATGGTTTTTGGGTGAATGACAACAGTTTGTGAAATTTGTGCCAATGTCTTAAGAGTGAAACTTGACATTAAATTGCAATGTGAAGTGTTCCTTTAGGGTAACTACCTTAGAGACACTTTGCTAAGTGTGATGTTGTTGCATGTACGAGGTTTGTGTTCTAGCTCCTTCGTTCCAAGCTTGCTTTTCTCCTACATTCCATGCACTTGTGCTTTAGATTCATTCAATAGTGGTATATCAATTATTGCTTCCCAAATACATCAGTTTGTATGTACTAGCAGACATAACTCCATCATCATTGTTTCCAATTGTTATAATTCCATGTGTTGTTTTCTAGTTTAGAATGGTGATGATGATTCTGACTTGTTTGTAAAGTGTGTTGCAACATAGATATGAAGCATTATTATCAGTATCTAGGGAAAAGTCTTACCTTCTTGCTTCGTCTAACTACGGGAAGCATAATTGTTCTTTGACAAATGTCTCTTAGACTAAGCCACTAGGTACTTAATCACGCCACCTTCATACTTAAATATGTCCATGATTTCCTTTAGATTTCCATTTCATTCATACAAAATTTACATTCCTCAACTTATGAATAACTTATCAAATGTCACTAAAAAGAGTCCAAATGAAAAATGTAGGAAATAATAAAAACATGTGAACCTTAGTCAAATCAAGCCAAAATACAGTGGCTAAGAGGTAAAGAGCATAAAAAGGGAAATAAAAGAAGTCCCACCACTTCAATAAAAGGTCCACCCCCTAAAGTGCTAGATCTGAATGCCCATCTAAAGAAAAAGGACTAAGAACTACAAAAGGAAAAAAATAATATTCAAAAAGGGGAAGAGAAAGATGCTAAAGTACTAAAAAAATTAATAAAAATGACTCCCTCTCAAATGCTTGCAACAATAAGTGAAGATTCCTAGTCAAAATAGGCTTGTTGGACCAGATACAAATTCAACACATCATAACTTTAAAAGTTATTCTATAAGTTTTCCCTACTCCCATTCCATAAATTTTAACACCCTTACATACTTTAGCTTAGAAACTTAGGAAAATACCCTCTATCCTATTCCTAAGACACATGTGAAGGAGATGACGTTGTACGATCATGGTTTACTTAGGCAAGTTGGTATGTCTAGCTCATGTTATTTTTGCTAACCTGGATTATCTAAGTTCTTGCACCTTACATCTTGTTTGGAGTTTCATCCATTATGATAGCATTGGGTGCTACACATTGGAGTTCATGTCTTGTACCTCGGGATCCATGCACACTACCTTGAGATCCATGATAGCATGGATGCCACATCATCATAGAGTGTTCAACAATTGCATACTTGCTAGCATATGGGGCATACATGAGCCACTTGGAGGAATATTCTCACATGTGTTTGTATTTAGAGCCAGTGTTGCACTTATCATGATAATATTGCCCAAACCAATCTCGGAAATAATGTCATTAATATTTATTGCGATAATTTGGCCTTTTGAAATTATTGCAATAATTTCAACTTATCACAATAATTTAGGTAATTATCGTGATAATTTAGACATTATTGCTCTGTCTCTGTGATTTTCAATTTATAACCAAATTTAATTCTCATTTTTTAAAAGTGAGTTAGGGGATTGAGCTCTAAGGATATCGTGACTATTTTCAATTAGGCAAACTAGGGTAAATCTATTGTTTTCATTTCCCATGATTCATCTCATGAGATATAAATAAAAGTGACATTCTCCTTTATCTTTCATTTTTATTCTTTTACTTAAATTTCTAATATTACCAGTAAAGGTTTTAGGATGTTTGAGAGTGGTTCCAATCTCATTGGATTACATATGGAGTAAGGACAATTTTAGATCCCATTCAAAATTCAGTAGAGTTCATAGTTTTCAGGATTTTAGGGTTGGCATGATTGCAACATTTCTACTAGATTCTCTGATGTATGAGGATATGCAACTTACATTTAATCAAGAGCATCAAGCCCTCTATGTACCTCAATGTTAGTGACATTGATTGTTGAACTCCTCTATCATGACCCTAATAAAAATGTACACTTCACTCATGCAAAATCACTTATTAGGCATGCTAAGTTTTTTATTATCTTATTTTAATATTTAGAGGGTGATCTTGATGAGAAGGATACAAATATGGGTAATGATTTTGATGTTAGGTAGCTATTTGTTGTAGCAAGATTTTTTTGGGATTCTAGAGGCTTTTTAGAGCCTCTTTGTTGATGTATTTTGGTTTAAAGATGGATAACACTTGGCATTATTTTGGTTATACACACCCTTAGTATACACATGAGAAACTTTGCATATTTGTGTATAATAGTTTGGATACATATGGATGCACAAGAATTATATGTTCTTTACAAAATTTGACTATTTTATGTATTTTTTGGTAGACCAATCTTGTGGTCTAGTTTTGATCAGTTATAACACTGCCGAGGATGTTGTGACCTATTTCTATCAAGGAAACTAGGGGAAATCTGTTGTTTTCGTTGACATGATTCATCTCATGAGATGCAATGATTTTTGTGTTAATGTGATTTTGTACCATTCTGTCAAATCTTATGACTCAAGACAAATAGCATATTTCAATATCAATATATGATGTACCACTTGACACCTTATACATATTATATATCGATTTTATTTTCATATTTATGTGGCAACATGTTTGTTTGATGTTGATGTTTCTTTAGAAGTTAAAAAAATTCAAAAAAATAATTATTTTTGTATTTTTTAAAGTTTCCTAATAATTTCCGATATTTTCTTTGATATTGTTGATAATTTAAATTTCGGACCCCTAGCAATAAATTGCTGATAAGGATAGATGTAACATTATACCAGCTCCATAGGTAGTTCTATTTTGACAAAGTGTAATGACCCATCTTGAATTATGGGGGGGGGGCAAAGAAATATTAGCTGCATATGATTGCTACATATACATGCATCACATGTACTGCACTAGTATACATACTAGCTAATATTGAAAAATGACTAAATATAGGGTAATCGATTGATTTTTGAAGTAAATACCTAACTGACCAGAATATAATGATTATATCGAATGGGGTACTTGATATGTGTACTATCATCATAATATATAACTCCCAAATAAAGTTAATACAATCGATTATACAAAATAAAAGGAAATTTTAATTATAGTAACTAAAAGAAATTGTATATATACTATATTCACTAAAAAGAAACTAAATAAATTTATTGGAAAGGACATATGCCATTATCATTTCAATAAATCATTCCCAAACAACCTTAATAATTAATTTTAAATTAAAATATTAAAAAAATAAATTGCTAAAAACTATGATTCTCATGAATCAAATAAATATTGTACTTAAGTCTATCACTCTTAATTTTATAAACATGACACCTCTAGGAAATAAAAGAGCAGTGTAGAAGTTGGGATTCGCTCCACCTGTGACCGGCAGAGAATTAGAAAGAAAAACGTTTTGTTAATTAGGACCCTGAGACAGTGGAAAGGATGGCGGTGGAAGGATTGGTGTTATAAGAAGATAGAAGATGACATAAGGGGGGGATGCTCTTTGGCCTTTTGGTAAAATGGATACAAAGGTGGATATGCAAAGGAGTAATGGTCAAAGTGAATCTATTGAGAGGAATTTGGTAATTGAGCAATTGTTCTTTGGAGAGACCAATCCACTCTTGACACATTTTCCAAGGAGCTCTCACTGGTTCTTTGAATTCCATAGTTTATCTTACGAAGTGATTTTCTTGCAGGGATTTTCTTTGACATAGCTTGTATACAAGAAAATACCTAATAGTTTAAGTCTCTTTAAAAAATTGTGCTTTCATTGATTTATTTAGCTATTTAAGAGCATTTCCCAAATTAGACAAGTGATGGGGTTCACTCCCATCACTTGATTTGGTTTTGTATATTATTTTGTATCATACTTACATGCTTTTTTACACTAATTTTGTCTTAGTTTTGCAGCACATAGTTGGAGTTTTCACACAAATGCCTTGGGGAAAGACTATTGAACTCTAACTATTTTTTTTGTAGGACCTCTCAAGTATCCAAGTTTTATTTCAAGGAGGCCATAGACACTAGAAGGAGCTGCAAATAAGGATAGGCCATGGGCCTTTGTGGAGGTTGTAATTTTCAGATTTTTAGAAAGTCTTCATTGGCCCTTGGGGTTGCTATTGTTGGAGGGATATTATAGCGATTTCTAGTTCCAAATCTTGTACTATCTCCATTCATCTTTTGGGCAGCCATCTAAGAAGCTCTAACTCCATTGTAACAAATTAATAAAATATCTCTTTTTTTTTGTGGGAGATTGGGTTTTACCCAAGGCATCCTTTCTCCTCTTTTAGGAGGATTTTGTGTGGGTGTATTGATTTTGCATCTTTTCTAATTCTCCTTTTTAGTTCATTTTGTATGCTTTAAAATTAACATTTCAATTTCTAAGTTAAATTTTGCTACAATTTTTATTTGTTGCTTTGCTTTTCATTCTTACTTTGAAATACAAGTTGATATTTTTCTTTAGAGCAACTCATTTCTTACATGCAAGTATTTGGAGTTATGTGGCAAGTTTAATTTAGTTGCTTAACAATTTTCTTTCTTTGGGATACAATTCCCTCACTATAAGCTCATTTGCTAATTTTCTCATTTATTGTCCAAGCATACTTTACAAGCAAGCATTCACTTTTTAGCTTCATCTCATTTCCCATTGCTATAAGTTTATGGTTTGTGGCATGTAATTGGAGCAATTTACAATTTCATTTGCTTTTGAAGATTATGCTTATGTGTCTTGAACAATTTTTAAGTTATATCACTGTGAGCACTTTCATTTACTTGAGGCATTTCCTCTTTTGCAAAGCACACTTCCTTGCATCAGTTTAATTCATTTTCAAGCAAATTTCTTTTTCCAATTGAAGTAACATTTGCAATTTACTTTGAGCACTATTTTATTTCCATTATATTGAAGCATTGCAAATCTCTCTTGGGAAAACTTACTTGCATAAAATTTAGGCATTTTAGGATAGTTTGCATTTTAACGCAATTAACTTCCAAGCATAAGCTTGGTTGATAGACATAATAGGGAAAAGACTTTGTTGGAAAATTCTTCCAATTGGTGCGAAGCAGTGTTGATGGAAATATAGCGATAACTGAGAAAATATTGTGATATTTCCTTGCCTGAAAATATTGCGATATTTTCGAAATATCGCCGATATTTTGGCAAAATATTGTGCGACGACCCAAAAAATCGCCAGGCAGGGTAAGCCGCCGCTAGAAAAAGCAATTTTGGTAATTTCATTTACTCATTTTGGTTTCTGTCTTGGAGAAGGAAGGGGAAGAGCTTTGTGGTGGTTGTCGAGGAGGGATTGAGGATCAAACAATCATTATCACCACCAACCAAGAATTTTTTATGGATCAAGGATTGAAGAACAGTGAGACAAAATTCATTTCTTGCATTAACAGGTATGTTCTTGAAAACCCCTATGTTAATGATTTTTTTCGTAGATTTAGGGTTATGCTTGCTTGCCTCTTTTCCTACCAACATTTTACTTCTTTGTTTTTTTTCCATTTGCTATGATTTTCATGCCCATGAGCCAATGCAAGGGTTTTCTCCATATTTGGATAGCAAGCTTCATTTCTTTTTTTAACTTTCTTATGCATCGTCTTATTTCCATTTTTCATTCACATTGCAAATAATGTAGTAAAAATTTATTTTTTTAAATGAGCTAGTTATTACTTGTTATTTTTTGTGTATGGGTGTTTAATGCCAATTTTTTGTTTTTTTGGTGCCCTAGGTTTGAATTAGTTCACTACAACTATGTCAAAAGCCTTGGACCCATTTTTTGGAGTATGGGGAGTCTGATGGTGGGACAAATTGGGCATATCTGTCATGCAAATTGTGTGGGACGAAGATGATAGGAGGTATTACGTGATTGAAATACCATCTGGATAGACTCCTAGGGCATGATGTTGGGCATTGTACGGTTCCTAGTGCGGAGCTTATACAAAAAGCTCCTTAAGAAATTGATGAAAAAGACAGAAAGAAGGAAGAGGAAGAAAGAAACAAGGTTGAACGTGTAGGTAGATCTTTTGGGATATCTTCTTTTGATTTTGAGGCTGAGGATAGTGGGAGGGGCTCCACAACATCACCTGCTAGTGCTAGTGTTACTGGGAGTGGGAGGTCATAATTTTTGTTCCACAAACAGGACATGGAGCACAACCTTCCATAAAATCAGTTGTTAAAAAAATGGAGAAGCAAGACACAGATAGAGTTATGGGGAGGTGTCTTTTCTCGAGCGACTTACCTCTCAGGATCACCAAAGCCAATCCATTTTGGTAGCCAATGTGTGATTCTATTGCTCTTGTGGGCCCAGGTACAAAAGTGCTACATATGAGGAGTTGCAGGGGCCAATCCTTCAAACAGAAAAGCAGGACATCAACTCTAGATTGGCAGAGTTGAAACAAACATAGGAAGTCTTTGGATGCACAATGATGTCTGATGGTTGGATTGCTAGGAAGGGTAGGACCCTTCTAAATTTCTTGGTACATTGTTGTAAAGGTACCATGTTTATTAAATTAGTGGATGCATCAACACATATAAAATATGCAACAATGATATATGAGTTGTTAGATGGGTTCATCTGAGAGATTGGTGTGCAAAATGTGGTGCAAGTCATAACAGATAATGTGACTATTTTTTTGTCTGCCGACAAGATGCTTGTGGAGAGGCGCCGCACATTGTTTTGGACTCTGTGTGCAACACATTGTATCGATTTGTTGCTTGAAGATATGGGGAAACTCTCCTTCATCAAGGAGGTGATTGATATGGTTAAGAGCGTCCCCAAGTTTATATATAACCATGCTTTTGTTCTTAGCCTCATGAGGAGATACACTAGAAACAAGGAGTTGCGGCGTCCTGCAATCACACGTTTTGCCACCAACTTTATTACTCTTCAGTCTTTGCTTCGATGCGAGTTTGAGTTGAAGCAAATGTTTGTTTATGATGAGTGGCATGATCGTAGATACAACAAGAGACAAGACAGGAGAGCCATTGCAAAAATGGTGTACACTGACACATTTTGGCTTTGCGTTGCCTCTACTGGATCTCCCTCTCTCTTCTCTGCTGAGTATTCTCCGACTGGGAAAGATTTCCCTTCGGATACTATCCTTGCCCCTCTTTGCAAAAGATCACTATTGAAAATCTCTCCGATAGTTGCTTTGCTTTGGGAAATCGAACTTCTGATCTTCTCTCTATGTGTTCTCCAAGTGCCCCTCAAGCCTCTTCTTATATCTTCATGTTGGACAACCAACAGACCAAATCAACTTATATCAATGGCTTAGATCATTTTGACTTGATCTTCATCTTCTTCTAGAAGTTACACCCACAATTTAGATTAATACCCATTAATTATTTTAATTTCCTAAGTTTAGACTTAGGGTCCCATTAAAAATAATTAATTATTTTAATAAAATTGTCTCTAGGTGGAATTTCCCAAAACGATTTTTGGGTATTGGAGAATGCATGTGTCTAAGCTTCCCTGCAAATTTTGAGACTTAGAGCATATTCAATGCTACCAAAAATCAACATGAAAGTCACCTTGCAAGGTAGCACACTCCTCTAGCTCCCAAACTCTCCAAAATGCCAACAATCCTCCTATGCCTCCTCTCTGGAAAATCTCTCATCCGAACTCCACTACTAGACACAAGCAACAAACTCGACCTCCTCTTCACTGTGTCCTCCAGTAATATACGCCACCTGGAGTTGAATGCAACTGCTAGAAATCACAATGCGATCCTCCTCCTGAAGAATGAAGAAAAACTCGTCTTAGGGTGGCACTCGAAGTCCCTCGAAGAAAGGGTGAGCTCTTCGCTTGAAGAACTCGTGCTGAACATCAAGTGACTCAGCTAAGCAGCTTGAGCAACCAAAGAGAAATCGATATGCCAAAAAGATGAATGAGATGAGGAGAGCTGCCTTCCTTATATAGATTTCATGGAGCACTTTTCCCTCCAATTCTTCCCCCATCGTGGCCCTCACTTAACCACCTCCATGCAAATTGAACTAGGGAGTGTGTATTTCCCTATTGTGGGTGGGCCCCATGTGTAACTTAACCACAACAAAAATAACGTTTACTAAGTCTAATCTCTAATAAAACCGAATGGGATCCGCTATCTCCAAAATTGGCCCCCATAATATAAAAATTAATCTTGTTCCAAAATAATTTAGGAAGGGACATGACAGTCCTCCTCTCCCAAATTTTGCTTGTCCCCAAGCAACTTCAATGCTGGATGTTCAAGTATGTGCTCCCCTTCCCAAGTGGCATCCTCATCTGGTAGACTCTTCCAACACACTAAATACTCTTTGATGACCCTTCTTCTGAGCTTCCTCTCCCTGGTCTCCAAGATGGCCTCTGGCTTTAAAATCAAATGCCTCTCATCATCAAGTGAAGGCAACTCCACAACTGCTGTAACTTGCTTCCCCAACACCCTCTTGACGCATGACACATGGAAAATGTTATGGATCCTGCTCCCCGGTGGTAGCTCCAACTTGTAAGCCACCTCTCCAACCCTCCTGATCACCCTGTAAGGCCCAAAGAATCTCAGCTGTAGCTTCTCGGCCCCCTTGTCCTTCAGCGTGGATTGATGGTAAGGTTGCAATTAAAGGTAGATCAAGTCCCCCTCTGTTAGGTCCCTATACTACTAGTATAACCCCTTATTGTTATTAGTACAACCCCCTTATTATATTGTTGTGCCCATGTAGTCCCCATATTGTTATTATTGTGCCCCATAGAAGCCCACTATTGTTATTGTTATGCCCTTACATTATTATTGTTATGTCAGCTCTGATTATATTATGACCCTTAGACTCCTATATATAGAAAGGACGTCTTGTCATTTGTATCATCCAAGAATTGTTCATTTGTGTAATGTAAAGGAGGTTGCCCCCTCGAAGAGGCTTATTTCTAAGGCATTGATCTATCTTTTCTATCTTTTTGTGAGCTGGTTTCATAACACCTTCCTCAAAATGCCTCTCTACTCGATGCCAATCAACATACATCTTCTGCTGCTTCTACATTGTCTGTAAGTTTTCCTTAAGAGCCTGAGGATATCTTGGCTCTCTAGGATCTAATCCTTAGCCTTTTGGGGCCCTTCTGTCTCCAAAAACAATGTCAGCAAAAGACAAAGCATTATAACCATATAAAGCGCGGAAAGGAGTCATACCAGTGGACATGTGATGGGTGGTGTTGTAACAATCAATGTTGCATTAATCGTTATCGGGATATTATCGACGTGAGGAAGAAATCGTAAAAATTGGGAAAAAATCGGTAAAAATGGGGGAAAAATTGTAACATACAAAAATATTCATTTTTTTTTCATTTTTTTTAATATCTAAAGTGTCTACAACATAAAATAAATACATTAACACATAAATATGATAAAAGAACTAATATATAAGATGTTTAATATCATTTTTAGTGCTACATCACACATAACAGTGAATCATGTTCTGAATAGTAAGTCCTGACTCATGATATCAACAAAAAATATAATAATGTATCTCATGAGTCATATCATGGGTCACAATGATATATACAATGAAATGAACCAAATAACTAAAATCTAATACTATTGATTTCCTTTGCCCCTCTTGCGAGAAAATGCAATAGCTTTCCCTTTCCCTCTAGATGTAGATGCTGGTGGAATTGGCAGTGGACTTTGCTGTGCTCTAGAAGCTGAAGAACTAGGAGTAGGAGCTATAGGAGGTAGACCACGTCCTCTATTGGTGGCAGGGGTAGCCCAGGTAGGTGGTGTCACCTCCTCCTCCTCTTCCCCCCCCCTCCACTACCTCCTGCACTAACCAATCATCAGTAGACTCCATGAGAGGCCTCTCGGTCTCAACCCTCCATGCAGCAGTAGTGTCAATCCCATCCAATGAGATGGCCTCCATATCAGGTGTCCTCTGAAGTTGCCTCACCCACAATCGAAGATTGTAGTAGATGTAGACCATGTCATTAAGTTGCTGGAAGTCCAACCTGTTGGAACAAAAATTTTTGATATGCAGAATATACATGAATAAATATTTATTAAAAATGATGAGAATACCGATGATGATTGTTTACAATGGGTTGCCTGGCTTATATACCGCCATGGGCACCCTTTGGGAAAAGGCATGATCTTATGATCGTGCCCTTTCGTCTAATTAAAATTAAAATTAAATAATAACCTAAAATTAACTAATTTTTTTTACATAACATTGCCTTTCTCTCGAAAGAATGCTTTGTCCTCAAAGCATACGTAACGATGGATGTTGTTGACAAAATGCTTCATTCTCCCAAGAAGCTTCTTCTTCGGGCAAGTCCTTCCACTTGATCAAATATTCCTTGATAGTACGATAACGAAGCTTTCTTTCTCTAGTAGACAAAATACCTTCTGGTTCTAGAATGACTCTTCCTTCATCATCTGGGGATGGAAGTGTTGTTTGCGCTGTTTGATTGTTACCTAGTGCCCTTTTAAGGCAAGATACGTGGAAGACGTTGTGAACACGACTTGTCTTTGGAAGGCTTAAACCATACGCGACTTGGCTAATTTTTTTGTTGATCTGATAAGGTCCATAAAACTTTGGTGCCAATTTGTTTTTTCCTTTCTGTTTTAAGGATAATTGTTTGTATGGTTGGAGCTTAACAAAATACCCATTCTCCAACTTCAAACTCTCTTTCGGTTTTGTTACGATCTGCTTGTTGCTTCATACGATTCCTTGCATTATTTAGGTTTTCTTTTATATTTGGACGATTTTTTGGGTTTCTTCTAGTTGATCTTTAACAACAGGTAGATTTGTTTGGACAATAGCTAGATCTTTCCATTTCGGGGGTTCATACCCATATAGGGCTTGAAATGGCGTCATTTTTGCTGATGTATGTAGGTGGAGTTATACCACCATTCAGCAAGATGTAACCATTGAGCCCATTTATTTTGTTTTTCTGTAGCGTAGCAACATAGGTAGGCCTCCAAACATTTATTGACAACTTCTGTTTGGCCATCTGTTTGAGGGTGATAAGCGGAACTCATATTTAGGTAAGTTCCTATATGGTTGAACAATTCCTTCCAGAAACTACCTTTGAACTTGGCATCTCTATCACTCACAATGACTTTCGGAAACCCGTGTAACTTATATATATTTTTGCTAAATATTTCAGCGATTTCTTTTGCTGAGTATGACTTCTTTATTGCCATAAAGTGAGTATATTTGGTGATTCTGTCGACTACTACGAAAATCTTGTCCTTGCCTTAAGATACTAGTAATCCTTCGATAAAGTCCATTGAGATTTCTTCCCACTTCTAATTTGGAATGTTTAAGGGGTGAAGTAATCCTGGTGTCGTAATATTTTCGCTTTTATTACTTTGACATGTGTCACACTCTGCTACATACTTCTGAATATCACAATTCATTCCCTTCCAAAAGAAGGATTGACGTGCATTGTAGTAAGTCTTAAAGAATCCTACGTGTCCAGCTGACGGTGAGTCATGTAATTCCTTGAGTATCTTAAACTTAAACTTGGAATTTGTATTTAGATATATTCTTCCCTTATACAATAGGATATCATTCTTCCACTCAAATTTTGAGTTATTGGGAAGGTTATTGATTATTGCTGTTACTTCTAGATCTTTGGCATACTCACTTCGAATTTCGTTAAGCCACTCAGAAACAACAACCGACATTGCAAGTAGTGTTGGTTCTTCATCTTTCCTGGATAAGGCATCTGCCACTACATTGTCTTTACCTCTTTTATGTAATATTTCCAAGTCAAAAGCAGCAATTTTTTCAATCCATTTTTGTTGTTCTTCGGAAAGTGTTTTTGGTTGAAGGAGATGTTGGACACTGTTATGGTCTGTTTGAATAGAAAACTTACTTCCCAAAAGATATTGCCTCCACTTAG
>APFE030496639.1:38082-49726 GCA_000404065.3 Pinus taeda
CACACTCAATGATAAATGGTTTAGAAAAATCTGGTGTTGCTAATATGGGAGCATTAGACATAATTTCTTTTAATTTTTCAAAACACCTTCCTGCTTCCTCATCCCATAGAAACGAATTCTTCTTTAAAAGATTTGTTAGAGGTGCAGTTATATGTGCATAGTTTTTAATAAACCTTCGGTAATATCCCGTCAAACCTAAGAACCCTCTTAGCTTGGATATATTAACAGGTTTGGTCCATTCTTTTATAGCTTTGATTTTGTTAGGGTCCACCTTTACACCTTCATGGGATATAATGTCTCCAAGGTATTCTACTTCTTCCTTTCCGAAGGTGCATTTGGATTTTTTTGCGTAAAATTGGTGTTCTTTAAGTAGTGTAAGAACCTTATCCAAATGTTGTAAGTGCTCCTTCCAAGTTTTACTATAAATTACAATATCGTCAAAGAATACTAATACAAACTTTCTGAGATGTGGGCAAAATAATTCATTCATAATTGCTTGAAACGTTGTTGGTGCATTGGTTAATCCAAACGGCATTACTTTAAATTCATAATGACCTTCGTGTGTTCGGAATGCGGTTTTTGGTATGTCCTCTAATCTTATTCTAATTTGATAGTAACCTGATCTTAGGTCCAATTTTGAGAAATACCTTGTGCCATGTAGCTCATCCAACATTTCGTCGATAAAGGGGATTGGAAACTTGTTTTTAATTGTTATTTTGTTTAATCCCCTATAGTCAATACATAGCCTGAATGACCCATCTTTCTTCCTTATCAACACCACTGGAGTAGCGTAAAGACTTTTACTTTTCGAGATGATTCCACACCTTAAGAGGTCTTGGATTAATCTCTCGATTTCTGTTTTTTGGTGATGTGGATATCGGTATGGCTTGATGTTGACCGGGTCTGATCTTGCCTTGACTTCTATTGTATGCTCAATTTCCCTGTTAGGCGGCATCTTTAGAGGTAGGTCTTGAAATACTTTTTCATGTTTCCTAATTAGATCTTGTATCTCTGGTGACTCTTCACTGGTCATATTTGCAAATAACATTTCTAATTGATGACATCGTACTACATAAGCAGGTGCTCCCCTTCGAATTATTTTCATCATTTGAGATGATGATACAATTTGATCTTCTGGTGCTTGGAACCCATGTAATTTGTACTTTTGACCTCCCCATTTGAATTTTATAAATTGTACTTGGTGGTTAGCGGCATAAGTACCTAAAGTTCGTAACCATTGGACACCTAAGACTACATCTACTCCTCTTAACGGTACTGTGAAAAACGAAGACTCTAAAATGAAGTCTTGAATTTGCAATTTAACCTTATGGCATTTCCCCACCTTTTCATTCCTCTTACCGTTTGCGACCATTACCTTCATGTTTGGTAAGGGAAATGAAAAAATATTGAGTCTCTTGGCCATGGTTGCATCCAAAAAATTGTGTGTGCTACCAGAGTCAATGAGAACCACCACGTTGTTCTTCTTTATGTGTCCCTTTAATTTTAGAGTCTAAGGTTGTGATATACTTGTCATAGCTGATAATGACACTTGCAGCATACTTTCGTCATCTAGTTCTGGTGAGAATTCTGGGGCATCTTCTGTTTCTTCAATGTCAGACTCTTCACTATTTGAATCATTGGTTGCTTCACAATTATATAGGTTCTTTGGTTCTTTCCCTTTTGCACACCTATGTTTGGGGTCCCACTTGTCACCACAGCGCTTGCATTTACCCTCCTTTATCTTTTGCGCTTCCACATTAGATTTTTCATCTTCACGACGATGTGCTGGAACATATTTTGTATTTTTTGCATCCGCATATTGAGGTGTTCTTCGTCTTGAATATGTTTTTTCGGCTTTTGACCAAAATATTTGTTCGAATTTCTTTTCCGTTGTTTTTGCTTTTCGTCTTGCTACTTCTATTGATGAAATGTCATGCATCTCAAGTTCTACTTGTAAATGGGTTTTAAGTCCTGAGATGTATGACTGAATTAAACGAGATTTTGATAACCCAGGTACTCGAGTTACTAAGGTCTCCCATTCTTGAGTGTATTCATCCACACTTCCTTTTTGTCGTAATTTGATGAGTTTTGAAAAGAACTCTTCTTCTTTTACACCTTGGAATCTTTTAAAAAAAGCATTTTTAAATTTTCTCCAGCTAATGACGTGTGTTGTTTTTTCAATGGATGCATGTCTGAGTTTTTCTTCATCGTCAGTGATGTCATATATCTCAAAGTATTCTTCTGCTTTATTTATCCATGCAACATTGTTTTTTTCGTTTCCATCGAATTTAGGCATCTCGACCTTTGCCCTCCTTTGGTATGTGGCTAATGGTTGAGCAAAAAAAGGGTGTTGATTAGTAAGGGTATCCCAAAGTTGCTTGTTTGTACAGGCCGTGTTACTTGCTTCTTGGTGGGGTGTCGCTGATTTTTTTGGGGATTCAACCTTTTCATGAGAATCTGTTGACTTTGTTGAATCTGATGAGAGGTGTTCTTGATTCTCTTTACTTTCTTTTAGTAGCTCTTCAGGTGTACAATTCGACTTTTTACACAGAAGTGTCAGCATTGCTAAGGCGTCTCTGATGTTTACTTCTGTTTGGACATGTTGATTTTCCATCTTTATCTCTATTCGATTTGTCGTATCTTGAAGATTTTTTATTTTGTCCGCTTGCTCTCGACTTCATTTAATCTTTTACTGACCTCGTCATGGTTGTTATTTATCTTATGCTCCGCGTCGACCAATTTTTTTTTGGAAATCCGCCATTTTCATTGTCGACATCGAGCGAGTTTGCCGGGGCATGTATTTATTTGCCAGCTTAAGGGTTTTTTCTTTTTTAAATTGAATGATATTAATTTTAATAATTAATTTAATTAATAATTTTATTTTATTGGTTATGTCAAGGTAGTGTGGCGCTGTAGTGTCCTTATACACTTCCAAAACTTTTGGCTTTAAATATATAACCTTTTCACTTTTTTTTTAATGTTAACTTGTGTGTTAATTAATAAAATAATAATTAATAATTTTTGTTTATTGTGTATATATATAATTATATTAAAAAATTATTAAATATATATAATATATATATTAATATATATTAATACACGATCCCCATGATTATAACTACACTTTGCGGCTAAATACAATTGCGACGTTTGTTCTTAGTTCAACCAACCGACAGCTAAATACAATTACGGCATTTGTTCTTGGTTCAACCAACCAACTCCGACGGTTAACCTGTGGGTTGGTTGGAATGGCGATGACGGTCAACTTGCAAATTGGACGACGGGTGATTGGTGGGGAATAAGATGTAGCCGAGCAGGGAGAAGGTGCGGACAACAGGGGTTGGGGAAGCTACGGTGGGCAGAGATGGACGTGCTGTGGCACGATACAATGCAGCGGAATGGCGGACAGGACCAGCGGAGCAATACGGTATATGCAGCGGAGTCAGTAGATGTACAGCCGAAGAATCGACTTGCTCTGATACCAGATGGAACAGAAAATTTTGATACGCAGTATATATATGAATAAATATTTATTAAAAATGATGAAAATACCGATGATGATTGTTTACAATGGGTTGCTTGGCTGATATACCGCCATGGGCACCCTTTGGGAAAGGGCATGATCTTATGATCATGCCCTTTCGTCTAATTAAAATTAAAATTAAATAATAACCTAAAATTAACTATTTTTTTTTACATAACACCTGTACAAAGATCTGAAATAATAATTATAAAAAAAAATATTGTTTAATGAATTCAAAAAATTATTTGGAAATTTGCAATATTTTAAGTGTTAACTTGTTGCGCTTCTTGTTGTGTATTTTTTCAAATACACTCTAGTTGTGCTCACATCTTGAGGAGCTACATGTTTGGCTAAGGATTCGAATGGCAAGCTTTTGCAGAAGGGGTAACTTGGCACATACATTCTCCACCATGCATCTACAACAAAATTACAAATAAAATTTTAAATAAACACAAGAAAAAAATGAAATTTGAAAGTTGAATCAAAGTATGAAGTTATGAATTTGAAGAGACAATGAAATTTGAAACAAACTAAAAAATACCCGGCATTTTAGTCATCCTATTAGTCACAACCATGTCAAAGCCAAATGTGCCCCCTGCCATCCTGTATGACTCAATTTCTTTGGAGATTTCAGTACATTCTGCTGGAGATCGCACCATCCTCTGAACACAGGTTAAGAATCCATCCATGTTCTCAGCATCAAATACAAACCCACATGCGTAAGAAAATGCGGGGTTCAGGTAGATCCCTGCAGCATGAATGAGATGATGGAGTGTATTGTTCCATTGTTCATCAATCACTCCCGATAGGAGGAGTTGTCTCTGAAACCCCTCATCTCCCTTATCATCATAGTAGGCCCGAATGGATTCTTTCGCCCTGTCCATGGCCTCATACAAATAGCCCATTGCAGGCTTCTCACCATCAACTAATCGAAGAACCTTTACCAAAGGTTCAGTAATAGTACACACCTCCTGCACTCCCGCCCAGAAGTTTTTCAGGTATGAAACTAGTCTGCATATGGTCTCTCCCTCTGGTTTGCGGCTCATTGTCAAAGCACGCCACTCCTCTGAAAGAAACATTCTCTTCACATTCCACATAGAATTCATGAGGGATTGAAGAGATATGAAACTGGTGGCAAACCGTGTAATGGCAGGGCACACCAACTCTTTGTTGTTGGTGAATTTTCTCATCAAGCTAAGCACAAATGTATGATTATATATAAATTTTGTAATGCTTTTTGATGAGTCAACAATATTTTTGACAAATGAAACTTTTCCTATGCCCTCCAACATCAAATCAATACAATGTGCAACACAAGGTGTCCAAAATAAAGTAGGATGCCTCTCCATAAGCATCCTACTAGCAACAACATAATTTGCAGCATTGTCCGTTATGACTTGAACAATGTGTTCTGCACCCACCTCCAAAATAAACACATCTAACAAATCACATAAAGTTTTTGCATCTTTGACATGTGCAGATGCATCAACAGATTTCATAAACATAGTCCCCTTGGGACAACTAACCAAGAAGTTTACAAGGGTTTTCCCCTTTTGGTCAATCCAACTATCTGACATCACAGTGCATCCTGTTTGTGCCCATGATGCCCTAAACTCCTCCAATCTTTTGTTGCAGTCAACCTTTTCATTTTGAAGAATCCGGCCTCTAAAATCATGATAAGAAGGGATTTTGTACCCTCGGCCAACAGTTGCAATAGCATCAACAACAGGCTGGAAAAATGGATTATTCCTTACAATGTTGAAAGGAATATCACTCCAAAGGAAAAATTTGGCCAACAACTTGTCAGCTTGTTCTTTCTCAGTTTTTTTAATCATTGAAGTGATAGATGGCTGTGAACCAAGCATGGTTCTAGGAACAAAAAGTGATGAGGAAGCTACCAGGTTGGTTGATGTTTAAGTAGAACCAGTGCCACTTCCTTGTTCACCTGACTTTGTTAGTTGCTTCTTTTTTTCTGCTTTGGTCTCTCTAGTGTACTCTAAATTTCCAATGATCTAATGACTCTTCGGATGATTTACGGATTTGTATTTGAGCAAGGCCCTACATCAAATCTAGGGATTTGTGTAAGGTGATACTTCAATCTATACACCCCCCCTGACATATGCTGCCCACACAACTTGCAAGACAAGTTGATTCTATCAATCCCTCCATCATGGTCACCAAATTCCCACAAAGGGTCCAATTTCCTTGGCATGTTTGATTTTGAACTTTGAATTTGAAGTTGAATGGTGATTCGGTGAACCTATGGCAAAATAACTATAAGGATTACAATTTACAAGTTACAAACTTACAATTTACATTGTACAAAAACTAAAAAAAAATTACATACATAGAATTTTTAAATTTTGACAATTTAAGAAATTTTAACAAACAAAATGAAAAATCAAATGACAAAAACCCCATCAAGATTCAAATCAATTCAAAAATATTTGATAATGATAACCCATTGAATTTTTTTGAGAAAAAATGGGTTATCCAGATTCCAAACTCAACCAAAAACATAGAAAAAAACCAAAACAAGGCGACAAAACATAAAATGTTGGTGCCCATACTGGTTTGATGGAGAAAATTCGTCTCCTCCATAGCTCTCACTCTGTTTTTCTCCTCCAATCAACGGATTCAGCTCCGTTTTTCTCCTCCAAGTCTCCAAACCCCCGTTTCTGCCAGCGTGCCTCTCTCTGCTGTCCAAATGAATTATAAAAATTGACTTTTTTGGCTATATAACGCGCTATTGGAGGGTCAGCTGATTTTTTGAAATCGAATTGCGATTTTTATGAAAAAATTGCGATTTTTTCATAAAAATCACTGAAAAAAACAGTGATTTTATCAGCCGAGAATATCGGCGATTTAAAAAAATCGCGATAATCTGATTTTATCGCGATTAGTGCAACACTGTAACATTACCCTCCTAGATGCAAGCATCGAATCCAAGCCCTCTACTGCCTTGTCACATAGTTCCTGAGATAGCCCTCTAACCACTGGCTCACCCTCTTTGTCTGGTTATCGGTTTGTGGATGATAGTTGGTGCTTGGGGTGAGTTCGGTGTTGACTAGCCTAAAAAGCTCATACCAAAATCCTCCCATGAATCGACTATCTCGGTCATTAGCTATAGTCTTAGGGAGTTCGTGCAGACGAAAGACCTCCCTGAAGAACAACTCTGCCACCTATGAAGATGAATATCGTGTCGGTATGGCAAAGAAGTGTGCAAACTTGGTCAGTCGGTTGACCACCATAAAAATACAATCCTTCCCTTGCACCGACGGAAGTTCGGTGATGAAATCCATAGAGATACTCTTCCATTTCCCCTCAGGGATGGGAACAGGCTGCAACAATGCTGCGGGATGGGTCAACTCTCCTTTGTTCCTTTGGCAAGCTTCGCACTCCTGCACATGCCTCAACATGTCTCCTTTGAGGCCCTTTCAAGTGAAGCGCTCTCTCACTGCCGTATAAGTCTTTCTAAACCCTTGGTGCCCAAACAAAGGAGAATCATGTGCTGCTCGAAGAACGCGCTCTCTCAACTGGGATCCTGAAACAAAAAATATGCGTCCCTTATAATAAATAATCTCGTTCATCACCCTGTAGCGCTCATCTGCATAACTTCTCTCCAAGATCTCTCGCGCTCGACGATCCTTGGAGTACTCTACCAATAACTGAGCCTTCCAATCATGACAAATGCTCATGAGTGAAAGCCCTGCTGGTCTCTTGGATAGTGCATCTACCACCACGTTGTGCTTCCCCCGCACATACTCAATATCAAAATCGTAGGCGTGCACCTTGTTGACCCACCTTTGCTGTCTGTCATTGAGGCCCTGCTGCCCCATGAAATGGCAAACACTATTGTGATTCATCTTCACTCGAAATTGGTTCCCCAGCAAGTACTATCTAAACTTGGCCAATGCATGCATTATGGCTAACATCTCCTTTTCGTAAATGGAATACGACATCTCATGGGGTAGAAGCTTTCGGCTTTCGAAAGCAATGGGGTGCCCTCGTTGGGACAAGACTGCCTTGACCCCACACCTAATGCATCACACCCCAATTTTAAAGGCTGAGTAAAATCCAGAAGTGCCAATACCGGGCAACAACTCATTACCTCCTTGAGGCGATCAAATGTTGCCTGAGCTCCCTCTGTCCACGCAAAAGCCCCCTTCTTAGGCAGATCAGTAAGGGGTGCTTCCAACTGTGAGAAGCCCTTCACGAACTTTCGACAATAGGTATAGATGCAAAAAAATCCTCTCAATGTTGTCACATGACGCTCTAGCCAATCCCGAATGGCTCGAATCTTCTCCTCGTGCATCTTGACCCCATTTGCACCTATTATGCGTCACAAGTAAAGCATCTCTGTCAGCCCAAACTCGTACTTGGACATCTTGGCGTAGAACTGCTGCTCTTCCAATATACGTAACACTGTTTGTAAGTGCTGCAGGTGCTCATCCCATGTCCTGTTGTAGATGATAATGTCATCAAAAGAATACTAGTACAAACTTCCTCAACTTGGCCTCTGAACACATGGTTCATGCACGGTTGAAAAGTAGCTGGTGCATTGGTCAACCCCAAAAGCATGACCAGGAACTCGAAATGCCCATAATGACATCTGAAAGCTGTCTTTGGGGTGTCCTGCTCTCTCACCCGAATCTGATGATACCCTGACCGCAAATCTATCTTAGAGGAGTACTTGGCTCCTCTAAGCTCGTCCATAAACTCATCAAGGCACGGAATGGGATACCTGTTCTTCAGCGTCTTCTTGTTGAGGGTCCTGTAGTTGATACACATGCGGCGAGTCCCATCCTTCTTCTTTACCAAAACAACCGAAGAAGCAAATAGACTGGAACTTGGTTAGATGTGAGCCAACGCTAATAACTCCCTAATGGCCCTCTTGATCTCGTCCTTATAGGCCTTGGGATGCCTGTAGGGTGTATTAATGACTGCCTGCACACTAGGCTCCAACTCTATAGTGTGCTCGAACCCCCATGTCGGGTTGTCCTGACGGTTATCTCCAAAGACTACCGGATATCTATCCAGTGTTGCCTGTATATCTGGGTGTGGTGGCATGGCCTGGCCCCCAAACTCTGAAATCGTCAGCTCTATTTCCCATGTTATGTCTCCATGCCTCAAATCGACCTCCATCCTGTGGGCCGAAACTATCTGAGGGGGGTACAAATGCATGCCCCATCCGGTCCAGCAAACTCCATCACAAGCTGCTTCCAATCGGTGGTAACCTGGTCAAGGGAATACAACCATTGGACACCCAGTACCACATTAGTGTTCGGTTCATCCACCACGAAAAAGTGGTCTGTCATTGAATAGTTCCCCATAGCCACTATCAGAGCAGGAACATATCGAGTTCATTGCATAATCCTGTCTCCTGGTATTAGGATTGAAAACCCCTGAAACTCTGCAGTGGTTATGCCCCTTCTTTGGACCATCTGGGCATCAATAAAATTGTGGGTGGCCCCACTGTCTACTAAAACTGAGACACGCTGCCCCTGCACCGTACCTCTGATCCTCATGGTAAAAAATTTGGGAATCCCACACAAAGAAGCTATGACTCCCCTGGCTGGTGCGAAATATGCTCCTCCCTATGGTGGTGGTGGTGGTGGTCCCCTCCCTACTAGATTCTCGCTGTCTCCTCCACCAAACTCCAACTCCCCATCATCCTCTTGATCACTATTTGAGAAGACCTCGATGTAATGGGCCTTGCCCGCTGTGCACCGATGGCCTAGTGCCCAAGGCTCTCGGCATGTAAAACCCAACTTCCTCCTCCTGAGATCTCTCCTGGTCTCGTCATCCAAATGACCCTGCCCTTGGGCTAGTCTCTGCATTGTGGGTGCTCTAGTGTCACTTCCCTTCTGAGGGCAAGGTGTGCGTGAAGGAAATGGGGCTCAGGTCTTGGGAATAACCCACTGTAAATCTCGAGTGCAAGATACCGCCTCCAGAAAAGTAGATGGTTTGCGTGACTTCACCAGTCCCCGCAATGGCTCTCTCAACCCCTCCACAAATGTGTATCTCCTCGCATCTGACAAATCAGGCACCATGATTGAGACCCTCAAAAACTCTAAAATATAATGCTTCGGATGCCCTGTCTGTCTAAGATGGGTCAACTCCCTGAAGTGAGCCTCTGGATCCCTCCGATCAAAGCACTCCACTACTCTCTATGTGACATCCTCATAGGAGGTCACGCTGGAATGCCCCTAGAGTGGACAAACCATGAAACCACCAACCTTGTGCCTCCCCCTCCAGGTGCAATGTGGCCATCTTGATGGCCTCTACCTTTGTCATCCAGTTCAAATGGAAGTATGTGTCCAACTTCTCTACCCAAGCACATGTTGTGCACTTGGTAGTGCCATCATAGGTAGGAAAATACATTTTCCTGATAGAACGATGCAACTCATACTTCTGCGTGTCGTAGCCCTTCCCCTTTTCATTTTGTTTGAGCTTGCAAAGCCTCTAAAAGTTAAAGCCCTTGGAAGTCTGCCCCCATGGACCGTCCTCCACCAGTTTCACCTTGCACCAAAGGTATAAAAGATAGCAAAGTAGCTCGAGTTGGCTCACTCAAGGATGACCGCTGCGCAGTAGGTGAAAGATGATCGAAATGTTGAGAGGCCGTTGAAGTTTCTCCAACTACAAACTCCCGGTGAGTGCTCCGATCCTGGTTTTGCATCTTGATCTTGTCCAGCATCTCCTTCTGCCCTTTTGCCAAATCACTCAAAGCCTTCAAGAGACTATCGAAGGCCATCTCTTCCCTACTCTTAAGCTCATCCATATCTTCTACTACCACAGTCTTCCCACGATCCTCTGTGTTTGGAGTAATCTCCAACTGTGGAAATTTCTGAATCTAACAAACCAGAAATCCTACTGCAGTAAACTGATTTGCATTACCTACTTGTGTTTTTCATTTTAACAAGTTTTTTCAGAAATATTTAAAAAATATTAATGCAAATACACTGCTACCTACACCACTATACAGATCAAGTACTGAAAATCACACGATGGACACACTTATTTTTGGACTAAACATCCCCGGAAAAACCCAAGGTGGGAAAACCGGTGTAGCAGATATGAGGGTTTTATTATTAAGCAGATTTCTGAAGACAACTAGGGTGACAAATCCGGGTCACCCAACAGAGAATAAACCCGAAATAAGTACCTCTATTCGAAGACATATTTTGGCGAATCCATCAACTGGATGAACAAACCCCACAGGTGACTGTGCTGTCCCCAGTGTTATGCAGCGATGTCTACTCCAAGCTCCGCGCTGGAACTGCGTCACCTCCTCTAGGAGCTACGTCACCCTCCCAGTGAGCCTTCCTAGCTCAGAATTCGATTTGCAGAACTGCTGCTCTCTGTGCCTGACAGAAACCCCAACGCTCCCTCTAAGTGACTGCGTCAGCTCCTCTAGTCTCTCCGTGACCCTTTTTGGAGTTGTGTTGTCTCTTCCTAGTGCTGCTCTGCCTCTCTGCTATGTATTGTCGGCCTTGGACTGAAGTCCCTTTGCCGAACTGCCCCTCTCTGCATTAGAAACTTGTCGCACAGATTGTCATGACAACGCTCAGACTGGGGGATGTCACTCTGATCCCCGATCTCTCCATTTGAGCCTGTCTCCCACAGCTAAGGGGGGTAGACCCTGAAAGGAAAAGAACTACCAACCGCGAACCAGTTGGTTTGGGAGACACGAAAGAGAAAAGCACTAAGTAGATTTGTTTAATTTAATGGACCAGTGCCTTATGGGTTTGGTGTCAAAATGATCACTTAACAGATGTTGCGGGAATGTAAACTGTGCACGGCAATCATTTAACATCAAATAACTTCGAAAAATGCAAGATATCAGTAAATTCACAATGCTTTTAACAATGATCTGGCAAATTAAAAGGAAATAAACTCTGAGAGATATGACCATGTAAATTAGCGCATCAACCAGATATTATATTTAAGCATGCCAAATCTCATAAAGGTAAACGTTCATCCCACATTAAAACTTTAATCTCAACAATGCAAAATAGGACATGATAAAATTTCCAGGCTGAGACTTTAACAGGCAAAATATTTCCACGATGCTAATTTTTGTGCTTTTCTGACAAACATAAAAATTTAAAGCTAAAAAAA
>APFE030496639.1:51822-84907 GCA_000404065.3 Pinus taeda
AAGTGTGTTTATGTGTTCCATTTCTTAATCTCTTACTGCTATTTAAACAAAAGAAGTGATAAAGTTTGAATTCATGCAAGCCATGCTCAGCTTTCAATTTTGTTTAAAATTTATGTTTTCCACTGTCTAGAGAGGATTCAAATTCATGGTTTGCCCTCTTTAGCTTCTCTTCTTTCATCCTTGATCATCTCTTTCAGCTAAAGGCATCAGCATAAACTCCTACCTTGCCCCAAAGACCCACCTGCAAAAACTGAGCTCAATCCCCGCACCCAATTGCACTCCCTCCAATTGCCACCAAAAAACCCAAAAACTTCAAATCAAACCCCCTTATCAGTTTACTAGCCTAAAAACCTTGTTCCTAAATGGTCAATCTCATCATATTGAAAAATCCACCGAGTTTGACCCGAGAGAGCCTTCTCATGCCTCGTAGGGCTAGCTACGAGGTGAAATGGTTTGATGTAGCTTTGAGGTTTGTCTATCTCAGCTTAGGTGAAATCTCAAACGCTAACAGAACTTTTGGTAAGGGTTCTTCTGTTGGTTGATGGGGACAAGCCCATAACAGGCTACTTGTATGAGGCCATGGATAGGGCCAAAGAAGCCATTCATTCTTATTATGAAGACAAGGGAGACGAGGGGTTAGAGAAACGACAAGTCATATGGAGACTGATTGATGAGTGATGGAACAATACCCTCCATTGCCCATTCATGCTACAGGTGTCTACCTCAACCCCGCATTTGCTTACGCCTGTGGTTTCAGATTTGATGTCGAGGTGATGGATGGATTCTTCACTTGTGTCGAGAAGATGGTGTCATTTGAGCAAGAACGTGAATATATTTCTAAAGAAATGGAGGTATATAAGATGGGAGGTGGCGCATTTGGCTTTACCATGGCTATTAAGAATAGGACGACCAAAATGCCAGTTAAGCTTTAGTTTGTTTCAAACTTTCAAGTTTAGAATTTCAATGTTTTGTTTTATGTTTCTCATTTTTCTTTTAACTTGTAGATGCTTGGTGGACAAGCTATGATGCTAGAGTACCCCATCTCGAAAAGCTTTCCATTCGAGTGCTTAGCCAAACATGCAGTTCCTCTAGGTGCGAGCGCAATTGGAGTGTATTTGACAAAATACACAGCAAAAAGCACAACAGGTAAAAAAATTTCAAATTAAATTTTTTGAATTCATTTGATTATTTTTAATAGCTAAATTTTCTAAGTACTAATTTACAATCTATGACCCAAATACAGATTGGAGTCCCAATGCCTCAATGACATGGTCTACGTCTACTACAATCTTCGATTATGGGCAAGACAACTTCAGACACCTACTGATGTGGAAGCCATCTCATTGGACAATATTGATACCACCGCTGCATGGAGGGTTGAGACTTAAAGGCCGATCATGGACTCGATCCCGGATTGGTTAGGTGTGGATTTAGAGGAGGTAGCAGTTGCAGGGGAGGGAGAGCCAGAGGTAGAGGAGGAGATGCAACATTAGGGTCAGGAGGCAAAGCTAGTTGAGGATGATGAGGAGGAGGTGACACCATCTAGGATGGGCAGCAACAGCATAGGATAGAGGCCACCTCTTCCATCGGCTTTTAGAGGACGACTGATTCCATTTGTATTTCCAGGGGCTGGGCCTTCTTCCTTTAGAGAAAAAGGCAAATCCATTCCCTATTCTCGTAAAAGGGGAAGAGGATCTCAGTGACTGATTACTTTATGACTTTTAGATGACTCATGATATACATTTATTATATTTTTGGTTGATATTTTGACTCTTGAGAGTTGAGACTCAACTAAGACTTAGGATTCAGGAATTGATTCACTATTTTGATAAGTGATGTAGCACTAGACTTCATATACATATTATAGATTAGCTTTGTTTACATATTTATTTGGAAATGCATTTATTTGATGTTATGGATACTCTAGATGTTAAAAATAAATAAAAAATAAAATGAATATTTGTGTTTTTTTTAATTTTGCCGACTTTTTCAAAAAACTCCCGACTTTAACGAGTTTTTCAACTTTTGGACCCTTGCCAAATTAATCCCGACTTCAACTATTTCTACATTGGTATATACTATAATCAGTTGAAGGTATACCTTCAAAATCTATTGTTTCCTCCCTTAACGAAGGCAAATCTAACACAGAAAAACAAGACCGAGAATTACGCTGAGTATGCACAGGAAAAACTAGCCCAAAATTTACATTGTAATGGCCCTAGAATCTCAAGATTCGAGTGGCTGACTGAAGGAAAGTTTCTCTACTACCTATTGTCGCACAGATTGTCACGACAACGCTCAGACCGGGGGCTGTCACTCTGATCCCCGATCTCTTCGTTTAAGCCTGTCTCCCGCAGCTAAGGGGGGTAGACCCTGTAAGAATATGGATGACCAACAGCGAACCAGTTGGTTTGGGAGACACGAAAGGAAACGGGCACTCAATTGATTATGTTAAGTTAAAAAAACCAGTGCCTTGTGGAGTTAATGGCTGAAAGATTATTTATCAAATGCTGCGGAAAGATAAACTCATTAACGATCATTTACCATCAGATAACTCAAGCAATGCAAGATATTCGATAAACGCATGATGCTTTAATAGTGATCCAGCGATTAAAACTCAATAACGATATTCCAGCGATTAAAAATTTCGAAAGATAAATGCTTTAAACAACCACGTAATTTCAAATGTTAACCAGAGATCACATTCATATAGCTAATCTTTAAATGATCATTCAAGCATATTTAACCACATGAAAATGATAAACATTAATCCCACATCAAAAAATTAGCCTCAGCAAAAAAAAAAAAAAAAATTAAAAATTTCGGCAAACATGGCAAATCCTTTGAGGCAAGGACTAATCTGCAATTTTTTTTTTTTTTTTATTCTTCCAATATGAAAATGTAACTTAAATCCCAAAAATGAACTAAACTAAAAACTAATTAAAATCTAAATATTCAAAACCTAACTATAAATCAAAAAATGAACTAAAACTAAAAACTTAATTAAATCTAAATTGAAATAATTCAAAACCTAAACTATAAGAAAAGAAAATTATTATATCTCTTATAATTTTTTATGATTTCTTAATTTTTATATTTTTTATGATTAATAAAAATAAAACTTAAACTAAACTATAAAATTAAAATCTAGAACCTTTTTTATGATTTATCACTTTTATTATTTTTTGAATAAACTTAAAACTTAAATCAAATATAACCTAGAGCCTTTACAAACTAAGCTAAGCTAAAAGGATCTAATTCTAAAATCAAAAGCTAATAAAAAATTTCAAACCTAAGACAAAAGAACATAAAAATGAAATTCAATATATATCAAAGTCTAAAAAAAAAAAAATCTAAAAGCAAAATCGAATTTTTTATTTTAATTTTTTTATAAAGCCAAAACAAATAAAAAAAAGGGGACCTACGTTAATTCTTATCCATGAAATAAAATGACGCATTTACACTAAAACTAAAACTTAAATCTATTTAAAAAAACAAAAAGAAAATCAACCTACGCATGCATATTGCAACCAAAAGAAATTTCGATAAGTTTGTTTGGTCTCACGCAGGTCGACGGAAGCTTGATGGCGCAGAGGATGCAGATGGGACAATGGAGCTCGATCCACGCAGCACGCAGGTGGGCAGGTCTGATAAATTTGATGGCAGCGTAGGAAAAACGATCTTGCTGCAGGCTGGAGGTCACTTTGACGTACAGAATGAAGAGGAAAACGCACGCAGGCAGGGGGGATGAAGCCGTAGTGGGCACGTTTTGACTGCAAGCGTTATATACGTATATATTCTTTTTTTGGGGTTGCAACTGCAGGTTGGATGGGCGTGAAGATGAACAGAGCCACGGCAAACTAAAAAATTCTCGATTTTCACTGCAGGTTGGTGGAATGGCGTGAAGTATTTTGCAGGCCTGGACGCTGGAGAAGAAATGCACAGAGAAGGAGAAGGGAAGGCTCACAACAGAAAGCAGATGGGTGAAGGGAAGAATGCATAAAGGGTAGCAAAACACACCAATTGAATAGCAGCAATGGACGTACGTGGCAGGGTGAGATTGTTGCGTTTGCGTGAGGGTCAGAATATGACTGTGTGAGAGATGTGTTGAGATAGCAAGGGACTGTGCGGGTGATGGAATGGGTGGTGGCTGAGAATGCCAGAAAGAATTGCGGGTTGAGAAGAAGCAGCGATGGAGAGGGAACGGATTGCCCAGATTGCCCAGAAAAACCACTGAAGCTCTCCACAAAATCAATATTTGAAATTCCCTGCTCCAGATTTGCCTGATAAAACCTTGAAGATTTCTCAAAACCTGCACCTGTAATCTGCAAAAGAAAAGAAAACCTAAAATAATATGTGCAAGAAACGAAACTGAAAACCCTAAACCCAGCGAAAAATTCACAGTATCAGCTCTACAAAGCCAGATTTGTCAGTTATCATCCAAGTATATTTTCAAAAAAAACTTCAGATTTGCTAATAAAATGCTTCAGAAAACTCTCAGATAAATAACACAAATTAAATGATTAACCCAGGGTCAAAACTAGCTAGGCCCTGCAAAAAATGCTTGCGGGAGTTGGCTGGTTCAGCCTAGAACTTCCCCTAACGCCCACTAATCTTCTTCAACAAGATATTCCTGCACAACTCACTTTAACCATCAATAAAGAGAGAAAAAATAGTACTAGGTCTCCAAACACAATGGAGATACCTGCCATTACATCAGAAACCCTAATACTACTAAATCCCTAGCATGTGAATAAGATACCTATGCTCAACAATACTCTTCATTAAGCTGTCATTAACGGCTGAAAATTAAAATATGCAGAAATAAAATTTACTCACAGCACATTAAGAGAGTAACACCAACAAGCTTTTGACCCCAAAGTCTTCTTTATTAGCACCAGAAAAAAGATTACACGAGAGCTTCTTCAGCACAAGACTCAGATCCAAATGATGATCTCAAATGACCCCTATCACCCTATTTAAAGGAAAAGATCCCAACGGCTAGTTTGAGTGATCCATGACAAAACGATCTCGACCGTCGATGAGGATCAAGACATCTCTTAATCTCATCCGTCGAATTAAAAAATTTCCAAATATTATATTTTATTATTTTTTAAAAGTTTAATGTTTATTATTTTTTATATTTTATATTTTATATTTTATTATTTTTATCTTTTATTTTTTATTGTTTTTATCATGGATCATCAAACATAGCCTTTGGAAAAAATTCCCTAGGACCTAAGACGCATGAGGGGATTAACATTTTCAACCCTTAAGACTCTTTACATCATGAGTTTTACAAATTTTACATCTTCAAGGGGAAAGAGCCCTTTGACAGACCCTCATAGACCACCCATTTCTGCGACCAAACATAATCTAGCAGATTAACATACTAGGATTCTCCTAAGACTCTAATGATAAAATTCATTCCGGCGTTGGGGTCAGGTTGAAGGAAAACTCTGTCGATCATGGATCGGTGAGACGAAAAACCTTCCGGAATGAAGGTTATCACTAGAAAATTAGGTCTACCTAGGTAATTTACATACATGACTCAGCTCTGCTAAGATTATTTACATCAAAATGCAGACTGGGTTTACAACTTTAATAAGATCAGGAGAATGACGATGACTGCTGAATGGCACGAACATCTCGATCAAGCGCTGTCCCTTTTTGCGAAAAAAGGGGTGTACTGCTATGGGTAGTTGACACGCAGCGGTCAACAAAACTCACTGTGAAATTAACAACAAACCACGCCCTAGAATTTCGAAGTAGCTCATGTGCTACTCTCTCTGTGTGTGTTCTCCAACTAACCCCAAGCCTTCCTTTATACTTTTCCTTTTGAGAAATCAACGACCGTGATCTAATCTCTAATCAATGACTAAGATTAAATTAAACTTGATCTTCATCATTTAGAATCTTCTCACTCATATTTACATTAATTCACTTTAATTATTTTAATTTCCTAAGTTTTAACTTAGGCACCATTAAAAATAATTAATTATTTGAATAAGATGCACTTCGGGTGGAATTTCTTCAAACAATTTCTAGGTCTTCAAGATCTCATGTGTTCTAGCCCCTCCACAGAATTTCGGAACTAGAGCACACTCGATGCTACCCAAAAATCAACACCAACTCCCTTTCCCTGCTCCGATACCTATGTCTCCTGTAAGTAATATTCTGCCGGTCCTCCTCACTCATAGAAGAGTTTTCCCACGGCTGAGCCGGAATCTACGCTCTGATACAACTATAGTGCTCCAAACTTAAACAAACAGTGATATGCAAAAGGAAAAACGATTTATACACAGAACAAATCAAACAATCAAAAAATGCTCAATACACTCCAGAAATGAGAACCAACTTTTATTAATGAAATGGAGCAAGTGTAATAGTATGGAGAAATGCACTCGGGTTTGCTTCAAGGACAAGCTTGACAGAAACCAGGTGATAAACAGTAATCTCAAAGCTGGAAAATCATTGGTCCTCTAATGCTCTACGCCGTCCCTTAGAAATTGCACTGTTGGCTGGAAAGGAATTGCAAGAAACCCTATCTTTGGTGCTTAGAAAATGCTGAAACTTTAGTCCCAAGCTCCTTGGCCCAGACCCACAAAAACTCAAAAAGGGTTTGGCTTGAATCCAACCTCCTAAATTCAGGCTCCAATATGCCCTATGCTCCCCAAGCTACCCAAGACATACGACCTGCAAGGAACACCAACGAAATCCTCCTCCAAGCTCTGAAAATGAAGCAATCACTTCTCCAAGTATTTCCCTTAAGACGAATACTCTACCCTCCACGTGAGCACCAAGTGCTGCCTCTGCGCTAACCCAAGAAGTGCAAAAGTCACCCTGCAAGATAACACACTCCTCCAGCTCCCAAACTCTCCAAAATGTCAACAATCCTCTTGTGCCTCCTCTTTAGAAAATCTCTCACCCAAACTCCATTGCAAGACGCCACAAGCAAACTCGGCCTCCTCTTCACTGCATCCTCTAGTAATACGCACCACTTGGAGATGAATGCAACTGCTTGAAATCACAATGAGATCCTCCTCTTGAAGAATGAAGAAAAACCTTCCTAGGGTGCCACTCGAAGTCCCCCGAACTCGTGTTGAACAACAAGTGACTTGGCTAAATAGGTCAAGCAACCAAAGAGAAATCGATATGCCAAAAAGATGAATGAGATGAGGAGAGTTGCCTTCCTTATATAGATTTTGTGGAGCAGCTTTCCCTCCAATTCTTCTTCCACCTCCATGCAAAACTTAACCACCTCCATGCAAATCAAACTAAGGAGTGCGTATTTCCCTAGTGTGGGTGGCCCCCATGTGTAACTTAACCACAACAAAAATAACTTTTCCTAAGTCTAATCCTCTAATAAAATCGAATGGGATCCACTATCCCCAAAATTGGCTCTCATAATATAAAAATTGATCTTGTTCCAAAATAATTTAGGAAGGGACATGACAAACTTTTATTTGAAAGTTCAATTATGTTTTAAGTTTTTGACTTTTTGATTTCTTTATTTTGTTGTGTATATTTGGTGGCGAAGCTATGGTGCAAGGGCATCAAATTTGCAAAAAATGGCCATAAGAATCCAGAGTCAAACATGTAGCTCTTTAGGGTGTGAGCACAATTGGAGTGTATTTGAGAAAATACACTAAAAAAAGCGCAATAGGTATAAAATTTGAACTTCAACCTTCAGTTGAGCAATTACATTTATTGTAATTTTAATTTAGGACCCTCAAGTGTCAAGATTCAAGACTCATTAGTTTTTTTGACACTGTTACAGGTTAGAGTTCTCATGCCTCAATGATTTAGTGTATGTGCATTACAATATCCGACTTCGAGTGAAGCAAATAGAAACACCAATGGATCCAAATGCCATTTCCTTAGACAATATTAATGTATTGTCTTAGTGGAGGGTGGAGTCTGAGGTGCCCATCTTGGAGGAGTCACTTGCATGGTTAGATCCGGAGGAGCCATTAGAACAGGGGCAGCAAGAGGTGGAGGACTCGGGGGAGGAGTAGCACGAGGAGGAGCAAGAGGAAGAGGAGGAGGAGGAGGAGACTGTGGGAGCATCAGTGTCAACACCATTTGCTATAGATATAGGAGAGCACAACTCCATACCCAACAATCATTATTTGACATTAGGTGCAGGGGCAGGGCCTTCTACTACTAGGGGCAGGCCTGGAAAACAACCCATCATGTTTTCTCGTAAAAGGGGGAGAGGACATTGATTTTAGATAGATAGTTGCTATTTTTATTTGTTTTGCTACATATAACTCATGATGATGAGATACTTTTATATATGTGATGTTATTTTGTATTGGTTCTCCACATTTGAGTCCTTGATTGGACAATTATCAGGGATCAACAAGATTTGGTATCGCCTTTGATGTATCATTTTTATTTTACATCCACTACATCATATATATCAATGCTTTCTTCATATTTATGTGCCAATGTGTTTATTTCATGTTGTTATTACTTTATATGTTTAAAAATCTAAAAAAAATGAATATGTAATGCATTTTTTTTTATGTTTGCTGATATTTTCGCCGATATTGCGGATAAGATGTTTTCTGGATCCTCGCCGATATTATGCCGATACTGATATTTTCAACATTGGTACAAAGTAAGGTAAAGAGTGTGTGACCCTGCAGTGATGAAGGTGGCTTGCCCCCTTGTAGGAACAAAGGCTCATAATGGCTAGTAAGACTCAGGGGAAGGGTATCGTCGTGTCCTCAACCCCTATTTCTTATAGTCACCCCAATTTTTACCCTTTGGCAATTGTTCAAGAGGAAGTTCTCTCACTTAGAATAGGCATTTAGCTTAAAATTAACCAAGATAATTGCATCTAAACTTAGTTAAGTGCATTTCATATTAATTCACTTTATTTTTCAAGCTATTTTACCTGCAATTTATTTATATGGTTGTCATGATGAAAATGCCTTGAATTAATTATCTTGTAATATCTCATTAGGAAAGTACCATATCTTTCATTTTGCAATTGAAGTTTTAGCCTATTTTCATTTTTGCAAGTTATTTTATATTGCTTCTTTACATGCTTTAGAATTGTGAATGGTCATAATTTGAAAGCATTTCTGTAAGAGCAATTTTAAATCTTGCAAGTGATATCATCTTTTTCTAACATCTATTTGATTGACAGGGTTACTTGTGTTTTCCTTTGAAACATTTCATTTCTAGAGCAAGCATTATTTATTTTGAAGCAATATTGAAGGCATTGGTTTTACATGCTCATCTTTTACTTATATGTTGATGGTTATTGAATTATATTTTATTTCATATTGCTCATCATATTTGCTCATAATCTCAAGTATTCCAAATTGACCATAACATCTCCTAGAAACTTCACATCAGTTTTAACTTAGCTTTCCATTCAGGGACCAACCCCCCTAGCTTGCCTAGGAGAAAGCTTAAACGGAGAGAGAGTTGGGAATAGGTGACAACCCATCTCTTAAATTTTCCACCAACCACACCTTGTGGGGTTAACGACTTTTCTCACTAACATAGCTATGTGTGTGAGGCAGCAATAAGTGGCAAGGTGGTGCTAGGGCAGGTTGGAGCCTGTAAACCAGGGTGTTGGAGCATACTTCCAATTGCAGCTAGTAAACCAGGGCGTTGGAGCATCCTTCAAGTTGGAGCTTGTAAACCAGGGGATTGGAGCCTCCTTTAGTTGGAGATGAAAACCTTGATTTAAATATTTTGAATACAAATATTAAGAAGTGTTTGGTGGTTTTTCTCCCGAAAGGGTTTCCACCTAAAAATCTCTGTTGTCTACTGTCTTGTTGTTTGCGCATTGTTGAATGGTGTTGTTTACTGTTCATATGTTTTTATTGTTAATGCAAATTTAATGCTCTGAAGATTAAAATAAACTAATTGGTAAGAAATATTGATTCACCCCCCTATTAGTATTTCCAAGAAATAGCTCATCAAAATTGTGAACTTGCAAGGATCTCAAGTATACCATCATCACTGACATGCAAGTATGCCAACCTTATCTCCTAAAATGTAGGAGCTTGCTAAAAATTGTAACTCCCTCTCATTTGATGGACATCCTATGCAACAGGATCTCATCACCAAACTAATCTTATACGTAAATTCTATGGTATCACCCCTAGCGCTTGCAAAGTTGTCTTCGGAAATACTTTTGAACTACCAGCATAATGAAATGTGCTCGCCCTTAACGCTCTAGATTTGCAAAGTGGTAAACTTGGGGGTTAACAGATCCCTTCAGCAAACTTCTCACCTTGCACTTGACACTGCAGGGGGAATATCAAATAGCAATGATGATAGTTAGTCTCCAAGTTTCAAAGTCTTATTACAATCAAAATTCAATCAACATTTGGGAATTCCAGAATAGCAACCACTCTCCTCAAGCGAGTATCTATTATCGACCAAATCAATTATTCATTGGGATGGTTTCTTCAAGGTTTGAAGTCCTATAACAATCAAAATTCAATTAGCATTTAGAAATTCTAGCATAACAACTGGTCTCCTCAATAGACTGTCTATAGTAATCCAAATCAATTATTCACTGGGATGTTGATCCACACCTAATTGTCTCTAAATATAGAGAATTTTGTTTATCCTCTTTGTTCATCAAATTCCTAGGGGAATGTTCAGGCACTACAACTATTCACTTCAGAAATTCTACTCTTTTTCAAATTAGATGAACCATTCAACATCCATATTGGCATTTTTTAGGCATATCTTCATTGATGCTCAATTCAAAGGTTTTCGATTGCAGATGATACCATTGCAGGTTGCTTATTGGTATAGTTACTCAGGCTTGCGGTTGGGAGAGGGAAATGTTAGACTATGAGTATCTAGACAATCACAAAGTTCGAGGCTGCCTACTTATGAGTTGTAATCCTCATCTATTATAAGCACAAACAAACAAGGACAAGGTTTGCCTCTGCAACAGGCAATTTAGCATGCAGTATGAACTAATATAGTCAACAAACCATATTTCTCACATATAAAGTCATGAAATGGAGAAGGAATCAGCTTTCATTCATATCATAGCAAAATACATAAGGAATTATACCTCAGTTGTAGCATGTTCTATCCTCCGATCCCTCAGTTCTCCTCTTCCCTTGACATATAGACAAATTGGGCTCCTTTGAGATGCAAAAGAAGGGTATTCTGGTGATATTTCAGCAGCATTACTGAGCTAATTCACTCTTATTCCTCTCTCACCCTTGAGAAGATCTCACTAGATAAGTCTTTCCTAGATCTAGGAGGATGTATCTAGAGTCTAGACACCTAGGGCCAAGAGAAGTTAGGAAACTTCTTCAATTTTTGACCTCCAGCCAACTTAGTATGAGACGACTCGAGCTGATCTCCTCGGGAAGGACCACTTCTAGAATTTTGACCTCTATCACTCCCAGGAAGAAGACAAGCTGTATACTGGCTGATAGGATGCACACATGCAAGGGAGTGATTGGTACACAAGATGCCAAGGCTGTGGGAGTGATGGGTTGCTAACTGATCTCAAACAAGGAGGAGAAGGGGTACATTCAGGCCAACAACTAAAGGAGGTTGTCATGAGGTTCCTCTCACTGACATAAAGTGGCAAAAAGGGTTATAACAACATGCATCCTAGCTCTATGAGACCCTAGAGTCAGACTCAGCCTTCATAGAGAATTTCCCACTATTGTTTCGTCATTGGATTCTTTCCAATGACATTAAGTATAAGGGAAGTTTTAGTATATGGTGGGAGTCCACCTAAGATCTCAAAACTTGCCCTTCTTTGGTCTTCTTTGCGATCTTGACATGACATTGTCAGGCTTCATATCTGTCCCTTCTCAATGACTAATGGTGACAAGGGATCCCCTTCCCCTCCCTTTTTCTCTACTCGTATTTCTGGATATGATGCTAATATTGAGATAGGGCCTCACTGTTATATGTAGCGCTTACTACTTTTCCTTCTTTATTTTGACATTGCTTGATCATGCATTTTCATGTATTCCTCATGTATTTGTTAATTGAGCTTCCTTTATGCTTTTGGATGAAACTTTGATACTCTTGTAGGTGCTTAGTGTTGATTGTATTTTTTTATCAACCCCATTGACCTACTTTTCTGATCATTCATTGGAAATTAATACTTTATTTTGCATCAAACTTTTGTTTTGAGGATTGCCATGCAAATAAATCCAAACATCTTTTACCAATGATTACTTCAATATATGGAATCGACAATTTGATTTTTTCCATCATATTTATAGCCTAAAATCAGTAGTAACTTCTATGTATTAGGAAATGTTGTAAATATATATGGCTTTAGTTTCACTTTTTGTTTTCTTCACTTGTTTGTGCAAACAGGACAATTGGGTCACGTCTTGCAAAAGGCATACATTGTATGTTCATTGATGCTGATGACTTTCATTGTTTTGAGAATAAAGGTACTCTAGAAATTAGATGAGAGATTTGTTTATTTGGGTACTCATTCATAGTTTCTTTTAATAGTGGATGTGCTAGGAAAGAACTATCTTATTTATTGTTCTACAGTCAAACTTGGTAAAGAAGGTAGTGAACAAGATTTTCAAGTCAAGATTTATACTATGTAACTTTATATTGGTGCTGAGATAAATTTTGTACACATACTATGCTATCAACACACTGAATTTCCCTTTGAATTGATAATTTTATGTTTGATGGCTTGCACTTCTAGTTTTTTTCTTCCAAGGAAAACCTTGCAGAAAATCCTATAAGTACTTCCCCATGATCCATGGATGGTAAATGGGGTAAATAATCAGTGCTTAAATCCAAGCACCTATTCCCAATGGGTTCAACAGAGTCAAACCCGTGACCTCCCCAACTTGGGGGAGAGATTTCATGTTTGGCTAATCACCACTTGAGCTAACTCTAGGGGCTGGCTCACAACTTCTAATCTCTATATGGTATGCCTATTTTTAAGTTCAGTTCTGTTCTTTATATTCATGAAAACTATTTAGCTCACAGAAGATGCATTATTATTAGATGCTTGTTAAGGATCCTTTTTCTTCTTGACCTTGCACTCTACAAATGTATTGAACAACATGTTGTAAATATGTTGTCAAGATTTCAATATTCATCAAAGATGCTACATTGGAGTGCAACCAAAAGAGTTCCAGGATAAACAAAAAGTATATGAAACATTGGTATTTTGTTTGAGAAACATGAAGCTTGCAGTCTAAGTGTCTATTACTGCTTGATTTGTCACGCTAGATAGACAAGGTCAACACACGAGAGAAATTGAGGGAAACTTGGAAGGGTGAATCATTGTCACCTAGGCTCCCAGTTCCCACACTTAGATGATGGAAAATCACCCAAAGGAGGGCTTCTCTAAATCAAGCTCATGCACTATGAGTCATGAAGGGCCAATCATCAATGTGAAGGGAAAAATATTTCTCCATTTATAATATATTGATTTTCCCAATGTGACGCTATGCTTTTTTCAAGCTGGAAAAGGTGTGTGGATAGATCAAACATCACATGATAGTCAAAATCTTGTTTGAAACCTTAGTAAACCTTCAACAGTCATACGTAACTTGCCTCAGAACTAAAGCCTCTAAACTGAAACTAGAGCAGTCCTGTATTTCCTTTCAGATCCGAGTTTAATGATGACTGACAAGAAGCATGAACCATAAAACAGAAAATAAGTCTTTTAGGTGAATTAAGTGCTTATCTAATTTAGTTACAGTTCTCTTGCACGTTAAGACCAACCTGCTGAACAGGGGAATTAGCGTGCTGTTTAAGTGTGTGACAGGAGATACAGTCCTTTCCTACAAGCCATGCTTGATTTGCCCTTACACCAGGTCTGATTACATAATTTTTATAGAAAAAATCCAAAGTTCACTTGAGGAAGAGGCGCTGGTATATAAGCTATGATTACATGAACCTGTTCAGCAAATAGACACCAAAGAATTAATGATGCCCTAGAATATTCTGACTTTGTTTCTACTTTAGTAGAGCCAAGGAAGAGGATGTAGTACTCCACTATATATACCCTTCCACTTCTTTTTTCTACTTTGGAAATATGCACTTGTTAATATATCTATATATATCAATGTTACCAGACTCGGAATCGGCAATAAATCGGCGAGGCAAAAGAGCAAAGAGTTTTAATCGGATCGGGAAAAAATCAGGAAAAAATCATGAATTCATTAAATAAAAATATACACATATATTGAATGAAAGAAAACATTTTTCATTAATATTTGGTAAAGGCATGTCCAAACAATGCATACTATCAATAGATGTCCAAAATATCATGAATGAATAAGTATCTCATATATGTTATGAGTCCAAACATGATCCAAAGCACTGAGTCTTGACTCCTAAGTCCTAACCAGTGACTACATAGTACATAGAACCAGAAGCATATGCTTCTAAAAGTTTACAAAAAACTGCATACTAATCAGAAAAAAATCAGTAACTAAGAGTCTAAGACTCTTAAGAGTGAGAACTAGAAGCGATTCCTTCCACTCCTTCGCTTGCTTGACTCTCAGAGTTCCTCCAAGTCATGCAGGCTTAAAAGAGGAGCCTCCTCTAATTGGATCCAGTTCGCCGCGTTTGTAGTTTGCAAATCTATCTCTTCAAGGTCGATTGGTGAATGATCCAAACTTGTCATTATCATGAGACATTGAAATGTGAATTAAAGTTTCATTTTGAAGTTTGAAGTTTGAACTTTAAACTACGAACTAGATTATGAAACCTTCAAATTCAAGCTCTCGAGTCTCACCTAGTATTTGTTTGTTATGAAGTCGTAGATTGTAATGGACAAATACAAGGTCATTCAAGCGTTTTTGTGTCAATTGGTTGCGCTTCTTAGAATGTATTTTCGCAAACATGCTCCAGTTGCGTTCACAACCTGAAGCACTGCATGCTTGGTTTAAGATTCGAATGGCAAATTTCTTCAAATCTGGCGTATCACTACCAAAGTTTTGCGACCAAAGACCTAGCAAGTGGCAAGGGTTTGTGAGTAGAAGTACTAAATAGTAAAAACTTAAAAAGACAAGAAAATTTAATAAAACATTTAACATACAAAATAAAGTTTAAACAAATTTAATGAATTGATGAAGCCTTCAAGCTGGGTACCTGGCAACATCTTAGACCTTTCCCTTATAGCATTGGTATATGCAAACAATATAGATGGCGCCCTATAATCTTGTAGTTGGGAAAAGACACGACTTTGATATTCTGGATCAGGAAAGCACCTTTCCAAGGATGTCATAAGTCCTCTGCCAACCTCCCCATCCTCATTAAATTTGCTCTTATCATAAAAATATTGTGGGTTTAAGAAGTACCCAGCAGCATGTAAGGGGGAATGCAATTGCCTATCCCAATGTGCATCTATAATGTCCCAAATAGGCATATACTTTGTCTCATCATCCCCATATCTTCTTTTGATGGCCTCCTTTGCGAGATCCATCGCCTCATAAATGTAACCCGTCGCGGGTTTGTCACCATCAACCATACTGAAAGTTCAAGCATTCAAATTTAAAGAAATATGAAGCTTTGTAAATAAAAAGAAGCTTGAAATGAAAAAGTTAAAAGACTTGAAGTACCTGAGAACTCTAACAAGGGACTCCGTCATAGCGATAATCTCTTCAGCATATTTCTAGAAACCATCATTAAACACAAGTGCAACAATTTCGATGCCTTCAAGGTTCTTGGAATGTTTAGATGCCATCCACTCAGGTCCCAAGAACATCCTCTTCAGATTTATCTTTTGCTCAACCACATATTGCAAAGATATGAAATTTGTTGCAAATCTAGTCACTGCAGGTTGAACAATTTCTTTACCTTCAGTGTATTTTTCTCATTGTATTTAGGACAATAGTGTGGTTGTAGAGGTATTTGGTTATGGATTTTGCCTTCTCCACATCCTCATGTATCCAATGAAGCTTACCGATGTCCTCAAGCATTAAATCTATGCAATGGGCAGCACAAGAGGTCCAAAATATAGTGGGGTGCCTAATCTCAAAAAGTCTACCAGCAACCATATAATTAGTTGCATTAGCGGTGGCAATTTGTACAACATGTTCTTCTCCCACTTCTTGAACGACTTCCTCCATCATTTCACAAATAAGTTGGGCAGTCTTAACCTTGTCTGAAGCATCCATTGATTTGAGAAACATTGTGCCTGCGGGACAAGATACAAGGAAATTTATTAAAGTTCTATTCCTCTGATCTGTCCATTCATCACTCATGATGTTGCACCCTGTTTCTACCCATGATGAACGAAAATCAGCTAGCACAAGCATGACATCTTCAACACTCTCTAACAACAAATCTGTCCTAAGGCTCTCTGATGTAGGGGCTTTGAACCCTGGACCTGCAATAGCAACTGCATCAATCATAGCTTGCCAATAAGGACTTCTGGCACAATGGAAAGGTATGTCAGAATAGTACCAAAAGTTAGCAATGGCCTTCCTTCCCTGACTATGGATATTATTTTTCCAACTAGTGGCATCCAAGGTAGGTTGGGAACTGGGTTTTGTGTAGGGAGCAAAAAAGGTGTTTATGTTTCCACCTCTAGTGTTGAAGGAAGGACTCATTTGGCCTTTAGTTTGACTTGGACTTGGAGGCATGTGTGGGAAACTTGGGAACGACATTGAGGATTCAATAGAGCGAGGTGACAAGGGGGTAGTGGTAGAAAAACCACCAACTCCAAGAGTTCATATTTTATTATTTTGCTTTGCTTTCTTGGCATTATGTTGATGCAACATATCAATGGCGAAGGTTGCTTGGTGTTTGACATTATTGTCAACCTTGTTGCAAAGACCTATATCATGGCCAGATATTTGTGCAAGGTGGAACTTGAATCTATAAATGCCTCCACTAAATTTCGCTTTGCAAAATTTACAAACGAGCCTGGGGTCTCCAGGAATCTTGTCACAATAAGCCCAAGCAATGTCTTTCTCCCTTGACATTGTTGTTGTTTTGGACTTGTGTTTAATTTGTGGTTTCTGTTAAGATTTGGAGTCGTGGCTTCTATTTAATTTGTGGTTCCTATGAAAGACAATAAAAAATTAAATTTTAAAATGATCCAAAAATTTAAAATATGCTAGAAATGTAAAAAATTAAATGAACACAGATGTCAATAAACATATATATTATAGAGACTATGCAAAAGGTGAGTGAGGATCACTGTTATGGAGCAATATTTTAATGTACTAGGAGATAGATAGGTGTGAGGATCACTGTTATGGAGCAGTATTGTTGTTTGTTTGAAACCTTTTCTAATTCTAGGAAGCACAATAAATACAGTTTAATTATATACTTACATTTCATCTATGGTTATACCAACACTCTAGGTATTCCAAATTTTTGGATGGACTAGGTTTATCATCGTTTTGTTCTTCTGGATTTTTGTTGGTAGCTAGAGAGATGTTGATTAGAAATGAATTACATACTTGACAGAATACCATCCTAATATTTTTTGATGGCTTTTACTATGTTACCAGATCCTTACCCCTTTCTCTGTAGATTACTAGATACAGTGAGATATGCACTAGATTTGGTTCTTTCTTGGATAAGGCTGGGATCCTTCATGAATCTGTACTTGAATGGGATAGTTCATGGACTCATATGGGATCTGTTTGTAGTACTATGAGGATAGTGTTAAATTGGCAACTAGGGCCAAACTCCATGTGGATTAGTTTATTTATGGCAGCTGATATTTTTATTGGATCCCTCTCATCGAGAGGTGTATCTAAAGATCATCCGATTCCGATAAATATTTATGGAGATATGAATTTATTTTGATTATGGATTTATTATCTTGCCGACCAACAACTTATGTAGGCTCAAGCAGCCCAAACATCATGTCTATTCAACGTATACGTTTTGGTATAAATAGAAGAGGATTTGAAGTCATTTTGACACTCTTCATGTGATCCCTTCTCCATGTTTGGGTTTTTGGAGAAGGAGAAAACGCTAAGAGTATTTGCTAGGATGCCCTAGCTGCAGTAGCATATTGATCTAGATCTAAACACCGCTATGGAAGAAACCCTAGAAGCTGTCATTAATACGCAGAAACAGGAAGGCTCAAGATCTCATAATGCAGTCCAAGAAGAAACCTACGTTGCGTTACAGATCTGGCAGCGTAGAACAACAGGTAGCGAGTAATCTAGGCAGCCATGGCATTATGGTGAAACGCAGTTATGGTGAACGCAGTAGCATTATGGTGAAACGCAGTCCTGGCAATGTCAAGATTGAAGCAATAGTCAACGTGATGAAAATGCCGCAGATAGCGTAGGCCTGTTCATGCAAAGACAACCTACGTGGATGAGATATGTGGATCTGGCAGCATAGAAGATACACGCTGTTCTCAGAGGTTAATAGAACCCGCAACAACATACAACGCATTCATGGCACGTGATATATGTGGATCTGGCAGCGTAGAAGATACATGCTATTCTTAGAGGTTAATAGAACTCGCAGCAACGTACAACGCATTCATGGAACTTGATATATGTGGATCTGGCAACGTAGAAGTTACACGCTGAGGTTAATGCAGATATGGAACCCGCAGCAATGCAACGCATTCATAGCACGTGATATATGTGGATTTGGCTGCGTAGAAGATACACGCTGAGGTTAACGCAGATATAGAACCCGCAGCAATGCAACGCATTCATGGCACGTGATATATTTGGATCTGGTAGTCAACACGCAGATCATTCAACGTAATACCTGGAACAGCCACAGTCATAAAGCTATATACGCACAAACACTCATATGTTGTAACACAACGTGGATGGTATATACGTTGTCATGCACAACATTATCACGCAGTCATATACACATATGGGAATGAAGTTATAGTGGCCACATAGTCATCGCAGTCATATATATACATTGTGTATGGAATGGGGACGCCATCATATATATACGCTTGATGATGGATGGAACGGTCATATCCATACGCAGTGATGGACATATGCAGCCTTGATACACAACCTACCCTATACGGAAATAATATAGCCTAGCTGCTTTGCTAGGCTGCAAACCATAACAAGCAACTAAGGCTGATATGTTTATGAACTCCGTAATGTAGCAATAGAAGGATAAACATGGGCAACCTTAGGAGCAGCATGATCGTGATAAATGGGCAGTATGATGAAATCATGAAGTAGCACGACACATGAGCAGCATGAAGTATGCGGTCATGGACAACTTGATGTATGGGCAGCACAGTGATGATGAGCAGCATGATGATATCAGCATTGGACAACATAATGATGTAAGATATCATGGGTAGCATGGACAGCATGATGATAATCATGATTAGTACAGCATGGTGCCATATGCAGTGGTGCAACAAATGAATAAGACGCAACATGATGATAAGTGAAGGAGTCACCTTGGAGAATCAGTTGAAGCAGAATGTCTTCAACTGATCTCATCGTTATACGAAATGATCTATGCTAGATCTAGATAAGTCAAAGTGTTGACTTCTGTTGTAAATGTACTATCTCTTTATCTCTTTCTCTGCTGAACTTTGAAGAACATAAAAGAATAATTGATCAAAGGTTTCCCCACAAATTGCGGGGTTTGTCCCTGGCTAGCGCCACATCTTGTGTCCTCTTGTCTTGGCATGTCTTTTGCGATTTATATTTATGTTCTATCTGCAGTTTACTTTATGCTGATGTGATTGCTATATAGAAAAGAAATTAAATAAATTTCTCTAGCATAGAACATACCTAAAATTAACAGATAGACTTCCATGTCATATCACTCTCAGTCATATATATATAATTTAATTTGATTTGAGGAGACAAAACCAAGTATCTTGATTTTGTACTACACTATGAGCCAAGGTCTAAAGATTAATTAGAAACTAAATTTAATATTATTAATTTTATAGTATACAATTCACTAGTCGAAACAAAAATACAATGGTTGGAAGAGAAGAAGATAGAATACAAAGGCCATTTATCTTGATCATCTATAGAGTTGAGGTTCTCATCCTCATCCATTATTTCCCAAAGGAATCAATCACTCTCAGGCTCCACATCATCAAGTGCTTGTTGACCATCATCTAAATTCAATTCTAAGAAGTGATCTTTGCCAAAGTTATTATAAGCAGAACTAGTTTGGAATTGATTTGCCCCAAAATTATGACCCAAACCAAAATCGAGTTACTCCAAAATTACAAGCTAAATTGGTCAAATGAAAGATAGTTAGAATCTACATATATATAGTCATGTACATCAAAGTAAATCCTAACCATTGGACACCAAAGGCGAAAAGTTTGCTCATTTGTATTGCATGTGAGGGTGTAAATAGAGTTACATCATCATATAAGTTCTGTTGATTTTTAATGTACCTTGGACAAGTGGTTTCCCATGGGTTAGTCTCTACCTAGGGAAAAGTGTCCAAAATAATTATTTTCCGAAGTGTGACTTTATAAAGTGAAAGTGACTTTATAAGTGGTAAAGTCAATGTTAAATTATAAAGTGAAAAGTGACTTTAGACATAAAGTACAATGTGGGTACTTTATTTAATGGGTGAGTTAAAAAATAGAAAGTGAGTTCTCATCCCTTGATCTAAATGAATTTGAGCCATTAGATCTTAGGGTTACCCAAAAGTCATTTAGGGAAACAAAAGTGGGAAAAGAAAAGAGAGACTGCATTCATTCCTCATGAGCAGATTGGAGAAAGGAGGCTGAGAGCTGGAGTGAAGTTCTGAAGGAGAAATTTATTGCAGCAAGCTGAAGGAGTGATTTCTGGGCAAAGATGGGCATGAAAATCAAGGTTTAGAAGACAACAGAAGGTACAATACGAACAACATTGAATGTTGTGAGCTGCATGCTATTCGTGAGAAGTTTTTATTTTATTTTTTATTCTGAAAGAAAATTTGTACAGTCTGTACAACGGTACGAAAATCGGTATAGTCCATGCAGTCGTATCCATACTGTACATATTTTCAGCTTGAAGTGGGCACGATTTTCAAGGAGTTTTGGGCTGAAGAGATAAGTTGTATTTTGCTATTTTTTTTTGTCTGCAAATGTATTTTTCCTGAACTTGAAAGATAAACAAATTTGAAGAGCTCTCTAATAGGTTTTCCTCTGAGAAGATTGAAGGGGTTTTGCCTGGGTCTAAGTTGACCAAAAATGTGTGTATTTTTATGTGTGTTGCTGATCTGGTTATGTCCATATTTATTTTTAGCATGTGTTGACAGTCCCATGTGTTTTAATTTGAAAATTTCATTTCCAGAATTCTATATGTCGAATGTATATTTATGGGAAAGGGCATTTAACTGAATGGCAGTGATAAGGTGAAATTAAAACTGGGTTGGGATTGTTGGAAACTTTTTTTAGTCATCAAATTTCAACATGGTATCAGAGCTACAGGTTGAAAATTGCTGTTTGAATAATAGATAGTAGTCTGGGACAACAAACAGTGCTTTGGATAACAAACTGAACTTTTGGACAACAAACTGATATTTTGGGACAAGAAGGTGAAATTTCACACAAGACTGAACTTTTGGGAGAGCAAGGTGTGCTGGAAAGTTCATTTCTCCATTTTCTTGGTTTTGTAAATTTTAGACAGCAGTCATGGCCATGTTCTTAAGCATAGAGGATACACTGGATGGGATATCCAACTATGCCATTTGGAAGGACATAATTCAACCAGTGTTTGAGGAGGCAATAGTTTGGGACATAGTGCGACAAGTGGTTGTATCTCTTACTACTGCAGATGAACTTGCTAAATTCACAAAAAATAATGCAAAAGAAAAAAGGATTTTGATGGACAATTTGAAGGATCATGTGGTTCCTTAGGTGAGAGGAAACACATATGCATATCAGATGTGGACAACTCTAGCCATTCTCTATCAGAGTACCAATGAGAGCAGGAAGATGGTACTCAAAGAACAATTGAAGAACATCAGGATGACAACGACTGAAAATGCAGTTCATTATCTTGGCAAAGTCAAACATGTACGTGATGATTTGATTACTATTGGTGAGATAGTTGCACCCACAAAGTTAGTTAGGATAGCTGTAGTGGGACTTGCTAAGTCTTGGGAGGTCTTTGGAGATGTTGTTAACTCTAGGGAGAATCTTCCCAATTGGGACAGATTTTGGGATGATTGTGTGCAGCATGAGATACAGAAGACTGGTAGCGGTGGGGTGAAGATAGCAGATGAGGAGGATGTAGCCTTGACAGCCATGGGGAAGAACGAAGGGAAGGCCAAGAAAGGGGCCTTTGACATGTCCAATCATGGGGCTAAGGGAAAGGAGAAGAAGAAGAAGAAATATACGGATATGTTCGAAGTCAAATGTTGGGCATGTCAGAAGATGGGACACTATGCTGCTACGTGTCCTGAGAGGAAGAACAAGGGGAAGAAGGGTACTGCAGCTTCAACAGAGGTGGAGCAGTTTGCTTCACAGTTTGACCAGGACTTTGCATTTATTACTTCTACATCTAATAGGAGTACATCATCCGATGTGTGGTACATAGACAGCGGGGCTTCCTGTCATATGATAGTTGCATGGGAGTTCTTTTCAGAGTTTGCAGAGAGGGCACTTGATATTGAGATTGTACTAGGAGATGACTGCACTGTGAGAGTTGTTGGTGTGAGGACTGTGACCTTTGAGCAAGAGTCTTTGCCTCCTTTGAAGGTCATTGATGTTTTGTATATTCTAGGGATGAAGAAGAACTTGATTTCAGTGTCTGCTATGGAGGAGAAGGGGTTTCACATCACCTTCTTAAGAGAGTAGGTATTGATGCATCTCAGGGACCTTCCATCACTTCGGCCAAAATGATTGGAGTCTGCTCTAGGAAACTATACAGGTTCAATTTTCAGTCGGCAGGAGCATTGGTGAGTAGCACATTTGGTAGCATTCACACTAGTACCACTAGCAGTAGAGACTTGCACGAGTTATGACACTAGAGGATGGCGCATATGCATCATGGAGCTTTGAGAGTACTGAGGGAGATCACTACTGGAGTTCCTAATTTCAGTGTCAAGCATTATGAGGTTTGCAGAGGGTGTGCTTTGGGTAAGTACACCAAGTAACCATTCCCAGGGAGCGACAATAGATCTACAGGTATACTAGACTTTATTCATACTGATGCTAGTGGCCATATGTCTCATGTGTCTTTGGGTGGTTATGAGTATTATGTTATATTCATTGATGACTACTCTAGGAGGACTTGGATATATTTCCTGAAGACTAAGGCTGAAGTCTTCAGTCGCTTTAAAGAGTTCAAAGCTCTTGTGGAAAAGCAAACAGGTAGGAAGATTCAGGTCTTGAGGTTAGATAATGGTGGTGAGTACACCGACGGTGGGTTTTCTGACTTTTGTGCACAGGAGGGCATTAGGAGAGAGTTCGCAGTTCCTTACAACCCTTAGCAGAATGGGGTGTCTGAAAATATGAACAAAGCTATGGCTGGGGCTGCTAGAGCGATGATTCATGATCAGGGGTTGTCTTTGTTTTTGTGGGCTGAGGCCTGTAATACTGCTGTTTATCTTCAGAACAGGAGTCCTCACAGAGTATTGGGGAATATGACTCCGGAGGAGGCTTTCACTAGAGAGAAGCCTCATGTGGGACATCTTTGTATCTTTGGATGTCTCACATATTCTTATATCCCCAAAGAGCAAAGGACGAAGCTAGAACCCATGGCAGAGAAGGGTATCTTTATGGGTTACAACGAGACTTCGAAGGCCTATCAGATCTTCATTCCTTATAAACGAAGAGTGGTGATTAGAAGGAATTCAGTCGCTTTAAAGAGTTCAAAGCTCATGTGGAAAAGCAGACAGGTAGGAATATTTGGGTCTTGAAGTTAGACAATGGTGGTTACATCGATGGTGGTTTTTTTGACTTCTGTGCACAGGAGGGCATTAGGAGAGAGTTCGCGATTCCTTACAACCCTCAGTAGAATGGGGTGTCTGAAAGGAAGAACAAAGCTATTGTTGGGGTTGCTAGAGCGATGCTTCAAGATCAGGAGTTGTCTTTGTTTTTGTGGGCTAAACCCTGTAATACTAATGTTTATCTTCAGAACAGGAGTCCTCACAGAGTATTGGGGAATATGACTCCAGAGGAGGCTTTCACTAGAGAGAAGCTTCATGTGGGACATCTTCGTATCTTTGGATGTCTCACATATTCTTATATCCCCAAGGAGCAAAGGACGAAGCTGGAACCCATGGCAGAGAAGGGTATCTTTATGGGTTACAACGAGACTTCGAAGGCCTATCGGATCTTCATTCCTTCTTAACGGAGAGTGGTGATTAGGAGGGATGTGAAGTTTGAGGAGGAGAGGGCCTATCGGAGATCACGGGAGTATGATGAGAGAGAGTCATAGACTTTTCCTCAACAGGGAGGTCAGTTATAGGGAACAGGACCTCAGGGTTCTAGATCGACTAATACAGGAGGTACTTCAGTGTCAGTGACATCTGGGGCACAAGTGGCGAGTTCACTAAGCACTTCTTTATGGAGTCCACTGGTACAAAGTTCACATGGCACTTCAGCGGACACATGCACAAGTGTCGCTATAGGTTTTTCGAGGACAGGTGCTGGTACAAGCACACCAGGGTCATTTGGCAGACCTTCAAGTTCACCAGACTGGGGGCAGAGGATGAGGTTCCCTATGGGGAAGCTTCTTCAGGGAAGAGGAGGCCCAAGTGGCTTCAAGACACCTCGAAGGAAGCGGATTCTGTTGGTCCTCTGAAGAGGGTGAACAAGGAGAGTGTGCCACCTGAGCGGTTTTGCAGTTATGTGTTAGGATATTCCGACACATAGGAAATAGTTAAGCATAACTTGGTCTAGTGTAGAGTTAGGTAAAGTGTGTTTCTTTACTATGTACTTTTCTAACTTACAATTCGACGGTCAAGATATGTTCTAGGCATGAAGTGATCCGATGGTTCATTCTCTCCTCGGTATTACTGACACTTGTTCCGTGGCTTAACACCCGATTGGTCAATGATCTCTATTTAAAGAGCATGGAGGGTCATTTGTAGGGTAAACATTCATGAGAGAAGCTTATGCAAATTTTCAATATTTTATTAATAAATTTCCTGAAGTGGCCGCGTTGGCTTAGGCCGTGGACTGTTTCCCTCTTTGAGGGTTTTAACCACGTCAAGAATATTGGTGTGTTGATTTGTGATCTATTTGTGAGCGTTGTCCTTTGGTGTTTTATCTGAGGAACTTACCCTGTAAATTCCTACATAGTATCGGAGCTATTGGAGGGCCGCGTCCGTTGGTGATCCAAATCTGAAGCCGGTACAACTGCATCAGACTATTGTTTCTGACTACTTTCGGGCCGAGAGGACTGCTTTATTGTGTTAGGAGCATCTGTTCCAGTGATAAACCCCTTTCGTTTCATGCGAAAAGGTTTCCGGTAGCCTTAGCTACGTCATTTTTAAGATCAGGAGGTATACATTATTTATTTGCAGTTCTAGCTATTCATCTCTTTGTTTATTTCAGTTTATTTAGCTCTCTATTTTTTATTATCGGATTTATACCTTTCATTTCTGTGTATGGTCTTTGCCCCGCGACTTTGTGCGATCTGGGCAAATCAGAAACAGAAAGGAATAATTTTGCTCATGCGTATGCTCTTTGTTGGGCATGGAATCCCCCCATAGTAGGTTTTGGGGCTCAAAACCCAAGATTTGGTGGAAGGTTTTGTAAAACTCCGCGAATTGTGGGTGCGGAGCGCGAGGTAGAGGTTAAGTCATCGGGCTGTCCGCCCTAGAGTAATGTAATGTAATATAAAGTCATGTCGGCCTACCCATGGTCCGTGGACCATGGGATTGTATAAATAGAGCAAGGCTCTAAGCTGTAAAAGTAGTTGATGATAGAGAGTAGCGAAGGAATGGTTCGAGCTTAGAGTAGGATTTTAAGTGTATTGGGTCGTAGTAGTAGGAAGAGGCTCTGCAGCTGAGTGCACAGAGGCCTAGTAGAGTTCGCAGCTGAGTGCGCGGACCCCTGCAGCTTAGTGCGCAGGGCGGTGTCAAGTTTGTAAACAAGGTTGAAGATTATTAAAAGAGAAGTTGATTCCTATTTTTGTGTAATTGTTGTGCATTATCTTCTTTATGTTTGTATTCATTTATGTATTGCGCGCACTGATATGATTGCTAAATATGTTGTAATAACCATAAATCTTACACACACAAGTTAAGTAATTGGTTAATTAGCAAGGAACTTGGGTATTATATGGGTCACGCCCCAAGTAGGGTTGTGCGGAAGCCGCGCTGCAGGTTGCGAAGGGATCGCAAGTGCGCATAGCGACAAGTCAGACCGTGGACCTCTAGAAGCCCCTCAGACATCCCAAGGGTGCGGAAACCTGGTTCTAGCACCCTCCCATACTACTTTGGGTGAGACCTCAGTCCGCGCTCCACGGACTGTTGTCGAAAGAGCCAGTAGTACCGGGATTTGCTTGGCTAAATCACCTCTGAACCTAGGTCAGGCCCATACAAGCCAATAAATGGTTCCGTTGCTGGGACTGGGATCTGCATAAAGGATGTCTGATGTCGTGCCACTGGAATCCTACAAAGAAAGAAATTGAAGAGTGGTTGGACAAAAAGATTCACGGGTTCGCGACGCAGGAAAATAGAAATCCGCGAGCATCTAAGGAACAATGGTTGGATCGCTACTTGTACACTGAAATCCACAAAATTTTCTTTGCATCTTTTCCGTTTGAGCTGTATGAGTGGATCACAAAGTTAGCAGACAACTAGGGAAGGTGTAGGCTCGACAAACCAATAGTGTGGACTCCGGAACTAGTGCGCAGACTAGAAGCCTTAGAAGATAAGATAACACGAGTTGTGGACCACTGGCTCGACCGAATAATAGGAGGATTTATCACTGAGTTCGCGGTAGACACGACCGTCAGCTACAGCGAGGCAGAGTGACGTTTTCTCAAGGTCGTGAGGTAAGTATATTAAATCTTTGAACACTTGGATTAAGATACTATTGTGTGAAAAGCGGGTTATGCGAATAAATTAATGTTTGGGACTACACAGAGCGGAATGATCTACAAAAGCGGAAGTAGTGAGGAATTGGAAAACAGTCCCTTAATTTCACCCTCGCGGGAAAGCGAGGAGGAGCTTGCGAAAGTCTCTCCAAGAAGTGCGGTCAGTTTGATAAAACAGAGAATTCCACGTTTACCAACCCCACCCACGCCACCACCCGTTCCACCCTCCTCACCTCCATCTCCACCCACTCCACCTCCGCCATCACCGTAGCTTTGTATGGCAAGTGCGATCAAATTTCCGGTGTTCAGAGGAGTAGGGAATGAAGATCCGGACCAATTCTGGTTCGTTGTAAGAGCAGTATGGGAAGCACAGGGCGTCGTGGATGATAATATTAACAGGGCTACATTAGTGAGCGTGTTGTAGGATCGTGCATTAACGTGTTATATCAAGCATTCTAATGACCACCCGAACGCAGGAATTGCAGAGATCTAGACCGCGTTGAATAAGGAATTTAGCAGGCCAAAGTTAGAGACACAATCAATCATCGGGTTTAAGGAGATCGCGATGCTCCCGGGCGAGACCCCCTGGGATCTAGACCAAAGGCTGAAGAGTACGATCCACGAAGCCAATATGATGTTAAGAGATGCATAGCATTGCGCATGGTTTGTGGCCTCACTTACGCCACACTTAAGGACAACACTGTCACAGCAAAAACTTTCCACCCAGGCCTAAGCGTTGGAGATGGCAATGGGATTGCATGAGACCCCTATACAAGACCCTGGGTTGGGAGTCCAACAAATCCATGCGCAATTGCAGAATCTATGTCTGGAGATGCAAAGTTTGAAATAGGACAGGACAAATCGGCCGGAGGTGCGCGAGGAAGTATGGTGCATAAAATGCAAAGGCCAAGGGCATGACAAGGACCACTGTCCAGTGTACTACTTGGTAGGGGGATGGCCAATGCCATTAAGGCCAGAGGCATAGGCGGGGCCCAACACGACGTCTGCATTATGGTGCGCGATCTGCCAGATAGGGGGAAAACATACCACGGATAATTGTCATCTGTTGCAGAAGTATATGCAGACGTCCCAACAATTGTTTTGTAATTTCTGTAGGTCGGTGGGTCATGATGAACGGTCCTGCCGAAGCTATGAACTAATGATGGATCAGACCCCTCAATGGGGTACGCATCAAGGAAATTTCGAGGACTGGCCCGGATGTAGAAGGATGATGCACCTGCATTTTGGAAAACCACTATTATGACTAGTAGACAAATATGATGGACGAGATGATTGACGCACGCACCTCGCGAAATGGACCAAGGTTTATGGGGAAGAGCTATAGCCTGAATGGGTGCATTTATTCTACCATACCCTTGACGTCATACCCATGAATTGTTATACTGAGACGGAACTACGCCATGTTATGGGCAAATGGGATGTCTTGCACGAGGTATTTTCGTTAACATTCACATTTGAATATCGTTGGTCGGATATTGTTGACAATGTGCTACAAGCAGTAAAAGCCGCTATCTTTAAAATACCACATGAGCCAATGGGAGTACTTGAGCCAGATTGGGCGACACAGTTAAGTGGCGCACTGGAGTGTTATAACGTAAATGTTGAAGAGGATGATGAGGACCCACGAAACATCAACATTTCAGAAATGGAAGGCTCTCTCGAGATTCGTGGACCATCACTTGAAGACCCCGACATCACCGTGCCGCTAAAGACAAAGCAGGTCAACATTGGAACGGAGGCAAAACCGAAGTAGACAACGCTTGGGGACTATTGGGACGATGCCACGGTCGATAAATTCGTTGAGTTATTCCGCGAGTACCAAGACTTGTTCCGAACAAAAATGACAGACTTAAAAGGGATCGTGGGTGATTTGGGGATGATGAAGATCACCCTGAAACTCGACGCGAAGCTAGTTAAGCAGTGGCCATACCGCTTGAACACAAAGTACAAAGAAAAGGTCTGCGACGAATTAGACAGAATGCTCGCAGTGAGAATTATTGAACTAGTGGAAGAATTCAACTGGGTGAGTCCTATGGTAGTACAAGAGAAAAAACAGAAGGGTGAAATAAGAATATGCGTGGACCTCAGGAAGCTGAACGATGCCTGTGTACATGATCCATTTCCAATACCATTTACAGATGAAGTACTGGAGAATGTTGGCGTTGAGGAAGCATACTCATTCACGGATGGGTTCTTAGGGTACCACCAGATCAAGATCGCACCGGAAGATAGGAGCAAGACGACCTTCGCAACAGAATGGGGCTGCTTTCAATACACCGTGATACCGTTTGGACTGAAGAATGCGCCAGCTATATTTTCGCGCATCGTGGTAGCTGTGTTCAAAGAATACATCCACAAGTTTTTAGAGGTATATCTTGATGACTGGACTATTTTTGGATTAGTTAAGCACCATGTAGCAAGCTTACGTTTGATGTTGGATACTTGCCGCCGGCACCAGATTGCGCTGAACCTAAAGAAGTGCACATTCCTCGTTCCCTTTGGAAACCTGCTGGGACATGTGGTCTGCAAACAAGGACTGATGATGGACCCTACGAAGATTGTCGTTATCCTAAACTTGGAAGCACCGCGAAGTGTTAAACAGTTGCGTGCTACCTTGGGACGCACTGGATACTATAGGAAGTTCATCAAAAGTTATGCCCAAATGACCGCGACAATGGAAAAGCTATTAAAAAAAGATGTTACATATTGTTGAAGTGCTGATTGCATGAAGAGTTTGGATGTCCTGAAGAGGAAACTGGCCTCTGCGCCAACCCTGTCCGAAATGGTACGTGGAATTTCATGTACATGTTGATGCGTCATGTATCGCGTTGGGAGCTGTACTCACACAGGAAGGTGTGGAGGGTATAGATCACCCGATCGCGTTTGCGAGCCGAAGATTGTCCAAAGTAGAAAAGAACTACTCTACCACTGAGCGTGAGGGGTTGGCGATGGTGTACGCAATCCAAAAATACTGACACTATTTACTTGGAGGACATTTCAAGATGTATACCAACCATTCCGCGTTGAAATACTTGGTGAACAAGCCTGTGTTGGGGGTGCGAATATGCAGATGGCTTTTACTGTTTCAAGAGTATGATTTTGAGGTCATAGTCAAGCTGGGACGCTTAAACGCAGGACCAGACCACTTGTCACGAATTGAGATGGGTGAGGAACCAACAAATTTGGAGGGACTACTTGATGCACAACTCTTTGCAATACGCGTCGCGGACAGACACTTCGAAGATATAATCCATTTTCTAACAACAGGGACTGCGCCGAAGGACTACTCAATCCAACAAAAGAAGGAATTGGTGGTGCACGCGACGAACTTTTCTGTCATCGTGGAGCACCTCTACAAGATGGGCAACGATGAGATATTGTGAAGATACGTACCCGAATTTGAACAAGGTCAGATCCTCACAGAAGCACATGCAGGCACTGTAGGAGGACACTATGCAGGATGCGTGACCGCATAGAAGATTCTTCACGCAGGGTTATGGTGGCCAACCCTGCACCAGGATTTGAAAGCACACTGTAAGGCCTGCGATATATGTTAAAGGACGGGGAAACCATCACGAAGAGATGAGATGCTATTAAATCCCCAAATGACACTACAACAATCGACTTTGTGGGCCTGTTCAAACCTCAGGGAAAGACAGGGGCGCGCTACATCATCACCGCAACGGAGTACCTGACACGATGGGTGGAAGTGCAGCCGGTCAAGGACTGCACGGCCGCCACGACTGCAAAGGTTTTGTTCGAAAATGTGTTGACACGATTTGGCTGTCCAAAAATCTTAATGAGTGATCACGGAACACATTTCCTGAATGAAACCATTAGCGTGCTCACAGAAGAGTTCCAGGTGTATCATTAGAAAAGTACATCGTACCACCCATAGGCCAATGGCACAGTAGAGGCATTCAATAAAACACTGGAGACTACGCTGACCATAGTATGTAATGCGGAGTGGAACCAATGGGACCTACACGTACCTACTGTGTTATGGGCATACAAGACAATGTGTAAGAAATTGACGAGACAGACACCCTTTAGGTTGGTCTATGGTATGGAAGTTGTCATGCCGATGGAATACATCGTACCTAGTTTATGAATAGCAGTGCTCACAGGCATGACAGACTGCGAAGCTCTGGAAGAAAGGCTCGTGCAATTAGAAGAACTCGAGGAAGAACGGTTTCGGGCTAGATTTCATCAACAGGTACAAAAGCAACGTAAAAAGGCTTGACACAACTGCCATATCAAGTTGCGCACTTGCAAGGTAAACGACTTAGTGCTACTATATGACAAAAAGTTTGAAAAATTTTCGGGAAAATTTAGAATGCACTAGCTGGGACCATACATGGAAAAAGAGGTCATAGACAGAGGAGCGGTCCAACTAGTCAAACTGAATGGAGAACCCTTCCTAGGAAAGGTAACGACAGTCGCCTGAAGCCCTACATGGGTGGGTCGGCTATCTGACTAATCGGCCAAAGCACAGTCTCCACGACCCAAGAAGTCAGATAAAGGTGCGAGACTATAAACACATGCACCAGAGCCGGTACCAAAGAAAGGGCATGATTCAAACGCAGATGATTTAGAAGCACGAATGCAGCAGGTCCAGCAAACAGCAGAACAGGGCGCCACGGACCTCCGGGCAGTACGGGAACAGTTGGAGGGGCTCCGTGCCAAGATCGTTGCACCAGCAGAGTGACTCGAGACGAGTCACGATGATTGTGTTGGGGGCCTGTTGGGCATGGAATCCCCCCACAGCAGGTTTTGGGGCTCAAAGCCCAAGTTTTGGTCAAAGGTTTTGTAAAACACCGCAAACTGCGAGCACGGAGCACGAAGTAGAGGTTAAGTCATAGGGATGTTCTCCCTAGAGTAATGTAATGTAATGTAAAGTCATGTCAGCCTACCCATGGTCCGTGGACCATGGGATTGTATAATTAGAGGAAGGCTCTAAGTTGTAAAAGTAGTTGATGATAGAGAGTAGCGAAGGAATGGTTCGAGCTTAGAGTAGGATTCTAAATGTATTGGGTCGTAGTAGTAGGAAGAGGCTTTGTAGCTAAGTGCACAGAGGCCTAGTAGAGTCCACAGCTGAGTGCGCGGACCCCTGTAGCTGAGTGCGCAGGGAGGTGTCAAGTTTGTAAGCAAGGTTGAAGGTTAATAAAAGAGAAGTTGATTCCTATTTCTGTATAATTGCTGTGCATTATCTTCTTTATGTTTGTATTCGTTTATGTATTGCGTGCACTAATATGATTGCTCAATATGTTGTAATAACCATAAATCTTACACACACAAGTTAAGTAATCAGTTAACTAGCAAGGAACTTGGGTATTATACGGGCCGCGCCTCGAGTAGGGCTACGCGGAAGCCGCACCGCAGGTTGCGAAGTGATTGCAAGTGCACGTAGCAACAGGTCAGACAACGGACCTCCATAAGCCCCTCAGACATCCCAAGGGTGCAAAAATTGGTTTTAGCACCCTCCCATACTACAGTTGAGACCTCAGTCTACGCTTCGTAGACTGTTGCCGAAAGGGTCAGTATTACCGGGATTTGCTTGGCTAAATCACTTCTGAACCTGGGTCAGGACCATACAAGCAAACACTCTTTTCTGCCGCGTCTTAGTGTGATCTCGGAAAATCAGAAACATTGAGGACAATATTTAGTTTCCGGCTAAAGCTAACTTCAAGCTGTAAGGTTTGTTTTTTTGTGTATGTCCGTGTTGGGTTTTGTGGCTTTTGTTTTGTAGGCAAAAAAAAGCTTTTTCAAGTAAGCATGCACCCAAAGCTTCAGTGACTAAAAAAAAAATCCCTTCCTCTTTTCCAAAAATTACTAACCTTTTAAACTAGCTCACTTGTTCCAAAGTTACTTTATGAGAATAGAGGTCTTGATTTCAAGTCTTTCTTTTTGTTGAATTACTTTTTCAAAAAGCACATATAACTTATGTTTTAAAGTTACTTTATGTAAAAGTGTTCTCACCCATTATAAAAAGTGAGTCATCTATAATTCTAAAGTCTCTTTATCTTTTATTTAAGTTACAATTTAGTGGGTAGCTCATAAAGTACCATTGTAAAAGTTACTTTCACTTATTTATAAAAGTGAGTTGCATAATTTTTTTTTTAAAGTGAGCTAATTAG
>APFE030496639.1:85363-108859 GCA_000404065.3 Pinus taeda
ACTTTTCTTCCATTGAAGATTTTTTGTCCAAGTTCAAGACCCTTAGACTTCTCTTGGAAGGTGTTAAGGTTAAGAAAGAAGATGGTAGCCTTATCTATTCCATTCTTACTAAGTTGGGACCAGCCTACTCCGTGTTTGTTTTCACCTTCCATTCTACTAGAGAAGCTTTTATTTCTCAAGGAGAAGACTACAAGTCCCTCTCTTTTGATTCCTTTTGTGATTCTTTAGTAAGAGAACAAGAAAAGCTCTTATATCTTGGTCTTCTTAATCTTGGAAACTCTTCTAAGAAAGCCTTAGCCGCCCAGCAACAACCAAATTCAAAGAATCCTAAGAAGCAGTATCCGAAAAAGAATGGTCCTAAACCGAACAAGGGTTCTAAGCAATTTTAGTCTTAAAATGAAAAATCATCTCAACAAAATGATAAGGCAAATAAAAACAAAGGGAAGAAGACTAATAGACATTGCCACTTTTGTAATCGAGATGGCCACTTATAATTCAAATGCTTTAAGAAGATGGAAGCCTTGGAAGCAGCAATGAAGAAGCATAACATCCATTTGGGGCACTCTTCAACTTTAACTTCGTCTTCAGGAATAACACTTTTTGCTTGTGGTTGTCAAGCATCTTGGTCTAGTTATGCACTAAATGTATCTTCTTCTTCTCATTCTCACGAGTGGCTCATTGATTCTGGAGCTTCTTATCACATGGCCAAAAACAAAGCCATGTTTTCTTCTTTAAATGATTGTAACACCAAAAATATATATGTTGCTGATGATAGATCTTTTAGTGTTGTAGGGACTGGAACTGTTCATCTAGACGATGGTCAATTTAATGATGTATTATGTGTTCCAATCTTATCTTGCAACCTTCTATCTGTATATCAGATAACTCATTCAGGTGAAGGTAAAATTGTTGAATTTTCCCCTCATGATGTTGTGATTAAGGACCTAAGAGATCCTAGATAGATTTTAGCTACTGGCATTGCTGATGATTCTACAAGGTTGTATAAGTTTAACAACTTTGGGTCATCAAATCTTCCCTCGGTATTTGTTTCTCATAATGATCAAGTGAGCAAACTTTAGCATGAGCGATTTGGTCACTTAAACTATCGCTCCCTTCATAATCTATGTAAAGAAAATATGGTGACTGGTCTTCCAATGGTATCTTGCAGAGATGGTGTTTGTTCTGGATGTGTACTCGGAAAACATCATCGGGATAGTTTTGAAAAACGTGCCTCTTGGCATGCCTCAACCCCTTTACAACTTGTGCATAGTGATTTATGTGGTCCACTTCTAGTTGTTTCATTCTCTGGCTCCAAGTATTTCTTAACTTTCATCGATGATTTCTCCAGACGCACTTGGGTATTCTTCTTAAAACTCAAGAGTGAATTTTTTAACATGTTCTTGGCCTTTAAGGCCTTTGTTGAAAAACAATCTGGACATCAAATTCTTAAGCTAAGATCTGATAATGGCAGAGAATATGTTAACAACAAATTCATCAACTTTTGCACTCCTACTAACGTTTTAAAGAATATTACTCCAAAAGAAGCATGGAGCTCAATTGAACCAGAGGTAAGTCACTTTCGTGTTTTTGGAAGTGAAGCATGGGCCCATATTCCAGATGAGAAACATAAAGCTTTAGAACCTAAGAGTGAAAAATGTATTTTTGTTGGATATTTTGAAGATGTCAAAGGATATAGATTTATTCCACTTAAGTCCAAAAATGCTATCATTAGAAGAGATGTAAAGTTTGCTGAAAATATATCGGCCTACGAGCCTAGTTCGACGGATGTGCCACCTCTCTCTATCCCTTCTACTTCTAAAAATATTTCTTCTTCAGATGATGATAGCGAGGATGACAATCCTCCCCCACCTTCTCAGGATCCTCCTTCAGCTGCTTAGCTTCCAAAATGGGTCTGTGCTACTCGGGATGCAGTAGGTGCTCTTGCCGGTGATCCTACAGATTAGTGACGTACATGTTTTTAATTCGATAGAGCCTCTTCTTTATTGGTTCAAGCTTCAACGAATTATGATTCTGCACCTTTGCAGAAGCTTCAGGCCATCCAGATTGGGAGGCAACTATGATTGAAGAATATCGTTCATTATTGGCAAATGATACATGGGATTTTGTTCCTCTTCCAAAGGGACGAAAACTTGTTAGATTCAAATGGGTTTTCAGAACCAAGTATGGACCAGATGGAAAAGTTGATAAACATAAAGCTAGTCTTTTTGCTAAGGGGTTTTCACAAGTTGAAGGCACTGACTATATTGAAACCTTCTTCCCTGTTGCCAAAATGAATTCTATCCGCCTTGTTCTTTCCCTTGCTGCATCTTTCAAATGGGAAGTCCATCAGATGGATGTTAAATCTGCCTTCTTGCATGGGGACTTGCATGAAGAAATCTATATGGAACAACCTACTAGCTTTATACAAATAGACTCTGGCCTTGGATGTCGGCTTAAGAAATCCCTTTATGATTAAAAGCAAGCCCCTCGGGCTTGGTATGCCAAAATGGATAGCTTTCTTTTAGAAACTGACTTTTCTAGGTGTCATTCTGACAATACTGTCTACACGAAGAAAGTGGGCAAGTCTCCTATCATTCTTGTTCTTTATGTTGATGATCTTATCCTTAGTGGTAGTGATCCCAACCTTATAAACCATGTGAAGTCCAACCTTAAAAAGAAGTTTGAAATGACAGACTTATCACACTTGCATTATTTTCTTGCTCTTCAAGTCTTGCAATCCAAGGAAGGTATTTCCCTTTCCCAGTCCAAGTATGTTTGTGATCTTCTACGCCATTTTCACATGGAAGACTATAAGTCAGCCCCTTCTCCCTTCCAGTCTGAAGCCAAACTTTCAGTCACTTGTACTTCCCCTGAAGTTGATGCTACCTTATACCGTCAACTTGTAGGAAAATTTTTGTATCTGACCCATTCTCGTCCTGACCTTTCCTTTGCTATTGGCCTTATTGCTCGGTTTATGCAAAACCCACATGAAAGTCATTGGAAAGGAGCTAAAGAATACTTTGTTATGTTCGAGGTACAGTTCGGTTTGGGATTCATTACAGTGCAGAAGCATCTCCTCTATTGGTTGGTTTCACTGACTTTGATTGGGTTGGTGACCTTGATGATTGGAAGTCTACTGTAGGTTATGTGTTCACTCTTGGTTCAGGACCTATTACATGGGTTTGCAAGAAACAAAGTGCCATTTCTCTTTCTTCAGCAGAAGCAGAGTATCGTGGTGCCGTAGAAGCTAGTAAGGAAGCCCTGTGGCTTCATCAGATCCTGTCAGAGTGTGGCTTTCAGCAGCAGCATCTGGCTACACTTTGGTGTGATAATAAAAGTGCCATTCAACTATGCAAAGATCCAACCCGACATCAGCGTAGCAAACACATTGAACTACACATGCACTTCATTAGAAAGCTCATTCATGACCATGTTCTTGAAGTGCAATATTGTTCAACAAATGATCAAGTTGCAGACATCTTTACAAAGGCTCTCACAGAGGCGAAGTTTACTAAACTTTGATTTATGGTTGGAGTTCAGGAAGTTGTCACTAAGGGGGGATAGGCTCCAATGCTTCCTTCCTTCTCTTATTGTGTCATATTTGTACATCCTTCAATCCTATCCCAAGTTGTTCTTAATGGGGGATGTTAGGATATTCCGACAGATAGGAAATAGTTAAATTTAACTTGGTCTAGTGTAGAGTTAGGTAAAGTGTGTTTCTTTACAATGTACTTTTGTAACTTACAATCCGACAGTCACGATATGTTCTAGACATGAAGTGATCCAATGGTTCATTCTCTCCTCGGTATTACCAACACTTGATTCGTGGCTTAACCCCCGATTGGTCCATGATCTCTATTTAAAGAGCATGGAGGGTCATTTGTGGGGTAACCGTTCATGAGAGGGTTTTATGTAAATGTTCATTCTTTTATTAATAAATTACTTGAAGTGGTCGTCTTGGCTCAGGTCGTGGACTGTTTTCCTCTTTTAGTGTTCTAACCACGTCAAGAATACTAGTGTATTGATCTGTGATCTATTTGTGAGTGGTGTCCTTTAGTGTTCTATCTGAGGAACATACCCTGTAAATTCCTACATTATGTAGCAAAGGCTACCAGCATTGTTGACTCTAAGCCTACTAGCTATGAGGAGGCTGCCAGCTAGGAGGTATGGAGAGAGGCTATGGTGGAGGAGTATGCCTCTATCATTAAGAACAATGTCTGGGAAGTGGTTCTTGTTGATTCGGGGTAGCACCAGATCTGCTCTAGCCATGAAAATTGGTGGAGAGGCTAAAGGACATGTGATATCCTAGACCCAAAAATATAGAAAATTCCATCCGGATGAAGAGTTATTAAAATAATTAATTATTTTAATGAGTTCCTTAGTCTAAACTCAAGAAAATAAAAATATTAATGGGTATTAATAAAGATAAGGATGAGAAGCTTCTATGAGACGAAGATAAAATCTATTTTAATCTTAGCCGTTGATTAGGGACTTAATCTCAGTCGTTGATTCGTCAACAGGAAAAATATAAGAGAAAGCATGAGGGTCAGTGGGAGATATATTGAGGGAGACCAATCGATTCGATTTTTGGATCGGGGCTTGCGGAGAAATTTGAACTAGAGGTCTGAGTTGCAGCAAGTGGTAGCGAGTACGTAATAGAGAGGCAGGGACAGTGCTGGAGGACCAACACAGAGTTTAGAGAGGCATACATAGAGCTCCTCAGGAAGACGCAGGGGCAGCTGGACTGCGCACTCACTGGAGGGCCTGCATGGGAGATGCAGAGAGGCCAAGTGTTGACGCAATGAGGAAGATGCTGACGCAGAGGGTCTAGGAGCTGCGCAGAGGCTCATTGGACAGATGCTGAGCCTAGGGGAGGCACCAAACAATTTATCTCTATTTGGTGAGCTAGTTTGACACCCTAGTTGTACTCAGGAAAAGCTTAATAATAAAATCCTCCTTTGCTGCACCGGTTTTCCCGCATTGGGTTTTTTCGGGGACAATTGTCTAAAATTATCTATGTTGATGTGTTTGATTCTTGTGCATATATTTTGTTTCTGTATTATGGTGTGATATCTGCAGTAGAATTTATTTTAATATTTATTGAAGGGATTTCGTAAATAACTTATTGGAAAATAAGTAGGTAAAATAAATCAGTTGCTGCAGTAATAGAATTTTCACATGGTATCAGAGGTAGTAATCAGGGACAGGAAGGGAAAATCAATTATGGGTCGAGATCATGATGCAGAGGCATCTATATCAGGAGACTAATGCAGATTTTTAGAAAAGTGCACAAGAGATAGTCATTTCAATTTCTCTATGTTGGCTTCCAGATTGGAAGAAAAAGTTGTTTGTGTGACAAGCTCTGCATCATCAAAGATATGGTATATAGACAGTGGAGTCTCCTAGCATATGACAGGAATCTAGGAATGTTTCTCAGATTATCAGGAGGAAAGGATGAAATTTCAGATCACCATGGGGAATAAGGCAAAGTGTACTCCAGTAGGGAAGGGTACCATAGTTTTTCAAACAGAAACATGAGAGCAGTTCCGTGCTACCAATGTGCTGCATGTGCCGGGACTGGGCATGAAATTACTTTCCGTATTCATTAAGGAGAAAATATACATCAAACACCCGAGCTGGAAAAAGAAAGTGCAGATCAGAATCAGAAGTAATAGGTTGTATAGGTTACAGCTAGAATCACTAATGGCACTGATAGGCAGTAATGGAGACAAGGATTTGAATGAACTATGGCACAGAAGAATGGGACATTTGCACCATGGGGCTTTGAGAATTCTCAAAAAAACTATAACAGGGGTTCCAAATCTTAGTATAGAACGAGATGATGTATGTAGAGGATGTGCTCTGGGCAAGTATGCTAAAGCAGCATTTCCTAGAAGTAAAAACAGGGCCAAGAGTGTACTAGGATTGATACACTCAGATATCTGCGGACCAATGTCGACTAAAGCTCTTAGTGGTACCAAATACTTCGTCACCTTCATTGATGACCACTCCAGGAAGATTTGGATTTATTTTATGAAAAACAAGGACGAGGTTTTTTGTCAATTCAAAGATATCAAGGCTCCGGTGGAGAATTTGACAAGGAAGAAAATAAAAGTTTTGCGCTCAGATAATGGTGGAGAATATGTCGATAAGGACTTCACTGACTTTTGTGCGAATGAGGGCATCAGAAGAGTGTGGACAACTCCTTACAATCTGGAGCAGAATGGAGTAGCAGAAAGGAAGAATAGGACTATCGTGGAAGCAGCTAGGGCCATGATGTATGATCAGGATATGCCAAAATTCCTATGGGAAGAAGCATGCAACACGACAGTCTATGTCCAGAATAAAACTCTTCATAGGGCATTGGGCAAGATTACTCTAGAGGAAGTCTTCATTGGGAAGACTCCTGAACTCAGCCATTTTAGGATACTTGGGAGTTTAGCATATTGTCGTATACTCGAGGAGAAAAGGAAGAAGTTAGATCAAACTACAGAGAAAGGATATCTAGTGGGATATAGCGAGAACGCTAAGGCTTATAGAATCTATCTTCCAAGGAGCATGAAGGTAGTAGTTCGACGAGATGTGAAGTTCATGGAAAATAGGGCCTTCAGACAATCTCAAGAAATGCCTTCCGAGGAGCAGTCAAAAGATGAACCATTGGTCAAGCCACTTCAACCAGCGGAAGGCAAGAATTCTTCCTCAGAACAGGAAGAACCATAGGAAGAGGAGGAGCTAACAGAGGCACCTGCTACTAGAGGAAGAACGAGCCGGGAACTTTGACAAATTCTGTGGGATGCAGAAGATTTCATCGGTGCACCAAGAAACAATAAAAGGGAGCGAAAACAACCAGATAGATATTAGACATTAGTAGCTTAGGATGGGGAGCCTTCCAGTTTTCAGGAGGCCTCTCAACATCAAGTTTGGATGGATGCGATGGTAGAGGAATACAACTCTATAATGGTGAATGATGTTTGGGAAGTAGTGCCTAGGTCTCAAGATAGATCAATGGTAGGTTCGGGATGGATCTATAAGATTAAATACGCTGCAGACGGCAATGTGGAAAAATACAAAGCTAGGTTTGTGGCTAAGGGGTATGCTTAGAAGGAAGGAATTGACTATGAAGAGACCTTCGCCCCAGTAGCTAGGTATACATCTATTAGAACCGTGATATCTCTTGCAGCTCAGATGGGATGGGAGATTCATCAGATGGATGTCAAAACAACATTCTTGAACAGGGTAATAGAAGAGGAAGTATACATTCAATAGCCAGAAGGCTTTGAGACACATGAGAAGAAGTCTCATGTATGCAGATTGAAGAAAGCCTTGTATGGGCTCAAACAAGCACCTAGAGCGTGGTATGGTCGAGTTGATGGCTACTTGCAGAAAATGGGGTTCGTCAAGAGTGATGCTGGTCCCAATCTCTACTATTTGGTTGTAGAAGGTGAGCCTTTAATACTAGTATTATATGTGGATGATCTCTTTTTGACATCTTCATCCAAGCTCATCGAGGACTGCAAGTAGAATCTAGCCACAGATTTTGACATGAAGGATTTGGGACAGATGCATTATTTCCTAGGGTTGGAAGTTTGGCAGTAGAAGGATAAAATATTCCTTGGACAAGAGAGATATGCTACAGAGATTCTGAAGAGATTCAGGATGCAGGACTGTAGGCCAATGCCTACTCCAATGATCACCAACTGGAAGAAAATTGATGCATTAGAAGACAAATATGTTGATCCCACCTTATACAAGCAGCTCATAGGGTCCCTGATGTATCTGGTCAATACCAGGCTAGACATTTGTTATGATGTCAATACCCTCAGTCAGTTCATGGTGGAACCCAGGAGGGCTCATCGGGCAGCAACCAAGCATGTTCTCAGATATTTACAAGGAAAAGTCAATTATGGACTCTTGTACACCAGAAGTAAGGATATTAGATTGAGTGGGTTTACTCATGCAGATTGGGCTGGAAGTTCAGTGGATCAAAAAAGTACCTTTGGGTACTGTTTAAACATTGGATCGGGAATGACCTCCTGGTGTAGTAGGAAACAAAAATTCGTAGCTTTGAGCTCAGCTGAAGCAGAATATATCGCTGCTATCACCGCTTCGTGTGAAGCCATATGGCTTAGAAAACTGCTTGTGAACTTATTCAAAAGATGGATGGAAGCGACTAGGATCATGGGTGATAAACAGAGTTGTATCGAGCTCTCTGAGAATCCAGTATTTCATGATCGGTCAAAGCGCATTGATATTCGGTGTCACTTTGTCAGAGACTATGTCCAATGAGGTGTTGTATAGTTTAGCTACACTCCTACAGGAGAACAGGTGGCAGACATCCTTACCAAGGCCCTTGGAAGAGCAAAGTTTGCTTATTTCAGGGGGAAGATGGGGATGATAAAGAATCCATTTCAGTAGCAGAAATGGGTATGATGTTGCAGTGTGGATGCAGTGTTGGGAGGAAGGACTAGCAGTAACACGGATGTAGAGGGAGTTGCAGTGCAGATGCAGTGTTGGGAGGACCAGCAACAACACGTATGCAGAGGAAGCTGCCGTATAGATGTAGCAGTGGCAGTGGTAGAGCCATGGGCAGTAGTACATGATGCAACAGTGCAAAGGATGTTGGGTAGGAAGGCCAAACATCAACACAGGTGTAAGGGCTATTCAAATTTTTAACTAACTTGATTAATAATGCACTCTTCTTTTAGAGAGAGTTCATTTTAAGGATTGTAAGGACTGTATATCTTCCGAGTGAACTCTGATTTTCTTTAATATATTGCCACAAACTTTTGGCTCTTTATTCTTTGTGTTTTTTTTTAAGAGATTTTTAAATCAGGGACCCATATCTTTAACAGACTTAACAGAAACATATCCGAGAGTTTGAACCTCGCTCTGATACCAAATTTAAGGGCTATTCAAGATTTTAATGTAAGGTCTGTACAAAATTTTACAGACATTACAGAAAACAGTAAAGGCTTCTAAAATTAAACATCATGAGCCTGTGATAAAATTTCCTGAACTATAAATTTAACTAATAGAACTGATGAGAGTACTTACCTATAATCCTGCGGTTGATGATACCTCAAATTGCTCCTATTTCGGTTACCAAAAGACCGAAACCACCCAGCCAAAATGAGCAGAACCTCGCTTACTCAGTCTAGTAAGCTTCTCAACTGAAGCAGACTGTTCCCCCGTGCCCAGAAACCTCAGAACAAGCAAGGCTCGATCGTTCCACATGAACTTTGTGTATCAATTTTCCTCCTCTTTCTCCTCCCTTTTGCCTCCAACTGCCCCTTCCTTCTTATAAGTCTCCATTTACTGACTTCCTCCATCTCCGTATCCAAATTATGATATGTGTTGATTTTTATAAACAAAATCTGATTTTATTTTATTTGAATATCTTAATTTGAAATAAAGTTTATTTATTTATTTTAATGATTTAATTTTTAATTTATTTAATTTTTATTTTTTAATTTATATAATTTTATTTAATTTCATGAATTTTAATTTACTATAAATGGGTCATTACATACATCCCTCCTTCCAAAAACTTCGTCCCGAATTTAGAGTTTCTAAAATATATTAATGATTATTATGAGTATATAGGTCTTTATATTACAAAATCGAATTTGTTTTCTTTAATATTTTTAATATTTTACAACTATAATATCCATGTTCTGCTTCAATTGGTTTTCAGCTATTCTATAATCATCCTATCCTTCCTAATCTCTTCTGCTCCCGTCCTATCTGTCCTCTACTGGAGTATGCCATGGCGTCAATTATATTGACCTAATCATTCATAAGATCCAAGGATGACAATGTTGGCTATACCGACCTAATCCCTAGTAGGCATCTGGCAGTCATCATCACACGTCTAGGGGAGCGTGGCTCGCACAGTCCTCCCAGACTCTAGGATTCAGAGGATAAATGGTGGGCAACACCTCCACCCCTCCCAGTAGAATCAAGGTTAATACCCTATCATGGAATCTCTTTGAGCCTTAATTGTTCTGAAGTTCCTGTCATCACGTGGTCATTTTGGTAACGGATATTATCTGCAATCATTTACACTTGTCCATGCATTTATAAAATGTGCATTAACATATTCAAAACAAATAGCTTATGTATAATTCATACATGTCAACTACAGTATAACATACTTTGCCATATTCTATTCATGTCATTAGCTTTCATATTAAAATGTAATCATTCTTTGATTTCTATCCCATCAATTATATTGATATGCATAAATGAAACAAAATTATAATATCTTAATTTTCATCAGCATCAAAATTACTCAAATATTTAAACTTCACCCATATAACTATAATTGAGTAAGATCAATAGCATATTCCGTCTTAGTATCCATGTACTAGTGGAATTAAACAGATATCATGTCAAAAAAGTTCATGTTTATATATGATCTTTCTAAAATGGTTCTGAGTTTCTGATTAAAGTAAGGTAAATATATACAAAACATGGTTTAAAGTTTGTTCAAAGTTGACACAAGTTGGGGTAATTTTGACATATAATCTCTGTATCTTCCCAAATAGCTGTCCATAACATACATCCTCAACACATCTTCAAGTACTTGATTTACTCTTTTTGTTTGCCCATCAGTTTCAGGATGATAAGCTGTTCTTAAATTTCATTGAGTTCCTATGTTTTTGTTTTGTTTACAACAGAAAATATGTAGCTTTATGACCTTTTCTTGCTTCTTATTTTTCCATAATATCACTTATGACTACTTGTACTAGCTTTAATATTTGTTCTACAAATTCACTAGCTCATAGGTATTATTATGGAATTTGGATCCTGCAATGACTTCTAAAGAGCCCAATTCGCTAGATCCATTGTACATTTCCATTGTACCTCTAGTGTCTATATTACTAATATAACATTCGACATGTATTTCCATGGTTGTTTTAGATTTATGTCTCACTTTGCTATAGAAGCACCTTTGCCACCCTTGTCCGTATACTTCTATTTGCCCATCATTTTCATCAAGTCAATGCTCTCAGACTTTATCATAACAAAGGATAAGGTATATAACCTACTAATTGGAATCAATTGTATTGCTATGTCGATATTATTTTATATTTTAAACAAATTATCCATTGAGTCCCAATCTTTATTCTTTATTCAAGATATACCAGCCACTTAGTTTAATTGGAAGTATTCTTTTAAGGAAATCTCTCTCTATGTCCTGAGATTCATGGTAAAAGAGGCTTCAACATATTGGTTCTACAAATCCAAGTGTGTTTCTTCATTTGCCAAAATATTGCCTTCAAACACTGAGGAATCATTAATGTCTTCTCTCACTACTACTACAGAAGCGCTGAGAGATTCTTCAGTATCAGAATGTGCATTTTGAAATTCTTTCACCAAAATTCTTTTTGTAAAAATCTCAATTCTATGAGTGTTAACAGGGGACAATAATCTGCTCTCCTCAGAAATGTCAAGAGCACTATCTTCATCTCTTCAACTACCATGCATTGAATCAAAATCACTAGAATTTTTCAACTCAGAATATCACTTTTGTTTTAATTTATGTGCTGTCTATGTAGATAACTGTGTCTTCATATCAGCTCGGTCATTTTTTGCTCACAAAATTTAAGATTCCTTGAATGCTTGATTAAAAGAGTTTAGAGGTACAATATCATCCTTGTTTTTTTTTTTTTGAAATATAATATAATATGAAACACCTCCCTTCATGCAAATTTTAGATTCTTCCTAGATCCATAACTTTCACATTAGAAGAGTCCAAATCAGCCTGTTGTCGCACAGATTGTCACGACAACGCTCAGACCGGGGGTTGTCACTCTGATCCCCGATCTCTCCGTTTAAGCCTGTCTCCCACGGCTAAGGGGGGTAGACCCGGAAAAGAGAAGGACGACCAACTGCGAACCAGTTGGTTTGGGAGACACGGAAGGATGAAGCACTTGATAGATTTTATTTAATTTAACGGACCAGTGCCTTATGGGTTTGGTGTCAAAATGATTACTTAACAGATGTTGCAGGAATGTGAATTGAGCACAGTGATCTTTTATCATCAAATAACTTCAAAAATGCAAGATATCAGTAAAACCACAATGATCTAGCAATTTGAGAAATAAACCTCGAAAGATACAACCATGTAAAATTTGCGCATTTAACAGATCTTATATTCAAGCATGCCAGATAAACATTAATCCCAAATCAACTTTGTAGCCTCAGCAAACATATAGAACACGATAAAATCTTCCAGGCTAAGACTTTAATTGGCAAAATCTTTCCACAATAAAGATTTTTTATGGCTTTTTCCAACAAAAATTTAAAACAAAAAATTTGAAACTAAATGGAACTTTAAAAAATCTAAATCTACTCAGAAGAAAAGAAACTCCCCCTTTTTGTATATTTTATAATTTTTATAATTTTTTATGAATTTTAATTTTTTTGAATTCAAGATGAAACAAAGTCCTAAAAGAGAAAAATAAAATCTAAATTAATCTAATCTAAAACTATATCAAATAGAAATCTAAGACTTAAACTTTAATGTAAAACAATTTTTTTTTTTTTTTTTTTTTTTTGAAACAAGAAAATGCATTTAAAATTATGTAAAAGCTTAAATCTAAAAATAAAAAAAAGGCTAACTTAAAAAATTCTAAATAAAACAAAATCTAAAAAGGTATAAAATTGAAAATCGACATTTCCCCCTTTTTTTTTATATCTTATATCAAATCAAATCTAAACTAAATGAAATAAACCCTAAAATTAAACTAAACGTAAATAACAAAGCTATTTAGCAAAGTCTAATCTAAATTTGAATTTAAAAAATGAAAAAAAAAAGAAAAGACACTGAAACGGATGAACTAAAACAGCGACACTAACCCTACACTAAACCATACCAACGCATAAACACATGAAAACTTGCCAAAAATTTCCAACGTACGTTTGCAGTTTCAAATCAGGACTACGTGAGGTGCGTGGAACCAAAGAAAAAACTCGATGCAGGAGGGAACGATTTGCTGGTGGCCCGTCAATCCAAAACTGCGTTAATCCTGAATCAAATTTAAAATTTCGCTGAGTTTTTGTATGCAGGACGGCGGAATGGAGCTTATGGTGCGCTTTTGCAGGTGCGGATTGAAGATTTCAGGCAGATGGGTGAGCACACAGCACGGATTCAACACTTCAACACGCAAAATATATCACTTGGCCTGTTAACCTAAAAAAATACAACAGCATAGCCCACGCATGTATGAACAAGGGAAATCGAACGATTTTTTCGGCGTGTTGATTTCGCAGATATGTGAAGTAATTGCGCTCGGGAGATATGGAGCTTGGCACGTGGATCAGGCAGAGGACAACAGAATGGTTCGATGCAGCAGCTGCTGGAAATTGCCTTGCAGGTTATAGCGGTTTGGATAATGAGAGATGAAGAAGACGATGGCAACGTGAATGCAGGTGCGTGGAGCTGAAAGGCATATGGTGTCTTGGCTGCACGTGGGAGAAGGATAATGGTTGCAGAATGAGAACAAGGAATGACAGTGTTTTATTTGTAGCAGCGAACAGGCAGTTGGCCAAGCGGCAAGGGGTTTGCCCAGGTGACAAAAGTTCTCGAGAAATTTCCTCCTCAAACACAATTGAAACCCTTCAGATCTGAAAACAACCGATATTTGAAACCCTTGTACAGCAAAATAGTGTAGATAAACCTTGAAAATCCTCAGAAATCCTGTAACTTGGAATAGAAAATCACCCAAAAATGATGTGCATAAAACAAAATTAAAACCCTGAAACGCAACAAAAAAGAAAAAAAATTTACATCTATTTATAGATCTTAAGGCTCTTTACTAGCCAGATTTATTAGTTATCCTCAAATATATTTTCAGAAAGTTTCAGATTTACTAATAAAACGCTTCAGAAATCTCTCAGGCAAATAACACAACTTAAATGATTAACCCAGGGTCAAAACTGGCTAGGCCCTGCAAAACATGCTTGTGGGAGTTGGCTGGTTCAGCCTAAAACTTCCCCTAACACCCACTGATCCTCAAGGGTTTCCTGCACAGCTCACTTCAACCATCAAATAAGAGAGAAAAAGCAGCACTAGATCTCAAATACAATGGAGATACCTGCCATTACATCAGAAACCCTAATACTACTAAAACCCTAGCATGTGAACAAGATACCTGTGCTCAACAATACTCTTCATTAAGCTGACATTAACGACTGAAAATGTAAAATATGCAGAAATAAAATTTGCTCACAACACATTAAGAGAGTAACATCAGCAAGATTTTGACCCCAAAGTCTTCTTTATTAGCACCAGAAAAAGATTACACGAGAGCTTCTTTAGCGCAAGACTCAGATCCAATTGATGATCTTAAATGACCCCTAGCACCCTACTTAAAGGAAAAATCCCAACGGCTAGTTTGAGTGATCCATGACAAAACGATCTCGACCGTCGATGAGGATCAAGACATCTCTTAATCTCATCCGTCGAATTAAAAATTATTATTTTATTAATAAAAAAATTATTTTTATTATTTTTTAAATTTTTTATTATTTTTAATTATTTTTTTTAAATTTATTATTTTTAAAAAATTTTATTTTTTTATTTTAAATTTTTATTTTAAAATTTTTAAAATTATTTATTATTTAAATTATTATTTTTTATTGTTTTTATCATGGATCATCAAACATAACCTTTGGAAAAAATTTCCCCTAAGACCTAGGACCTAAGACGCATGAGGGGATTAACATTTTCAACCTTCAAGACACATTACATCATGACTTTTACAATTTATATCTTAAGGGGACAAACCCACTTTAACATAGACCCTCATAAACCACCCAGTTCTGCGACACAACTATAATCTAGCAGGTTAACACACAAGGATTCTCCTAACGTTTTAATAACAAAATGCATCCCGGTTTTGGGGTCAGGTTGAAGGAAAACTCTGCCGATCTCTGCCGATCGTAGATCGGTGAGATGAAAAACCTTCCGGGACATAGATTATCATTAGAAAGTTAGGTCCACCTAGGCAGTTTATATACATGACTCTAACCTGCTAAGATTATTTACATTTCATACATGCAGACTGGTCTTACAATCAAAATGATCAAGCTGTTGACGACCGTAGGATGGCACGGACACGTCGATCAGGTGCAACCCCTTTCTGCCAAAAACAAGGGGGGGGGGGTACTGCATGGGTAGTTGACCAGTAGTGGTCAACATCTGGCTCTACTTGGGGACACGTTGCTGCACTATAGGAATGTGAGAATCCAGAATCTGCACCCATACAACACACAGATAAAAATAAGTAGCGTCCATTCCAAAATCATCATATACATTAAGCACAGGAAAGATAAAAGCTCTTCATTTATTGACTAACTAATAACATGAAAAGTAAATCTGATCCTAAAAACAGAAATGAAATGCTGAAAAGACAAGGAGTAGGGATAGAAATACGATACAGAAGATGCCCTATGGCATCGGATATTATCTCTGAAGAACAGCTTGAGCATTTGGCCATTCGCAGGTAGATCAAGTGGTTCGCCATCCAATCTGCTCAAGTGGAATGAGTTTGGTCCGGCTATGTCTCGAATGATGTAAGGTCCAAGCCACAAACTGTCGAACTTCTTATGCTTTCCTGGTTTCTCATTTTTGCGGTCCCAAAGCAATACCATATCTCCCACCTGCAAAGATCTAGATCGAGAGTATTTATCAAAGCTTTTCTTAATGTTAGACTGATTTTTACATATAGCATCGAACGCTGTCCTACGAGCTTCGTCTAACTCCACAATCTGATCTATCCTATTTTGAACAACATCTTTGTCAGTAGAAAATTTTTGAAGGAGCTGATAAGATGGCAACTTAAGGTGCACAGGTAAGGTTACATCCAAGCCGTAAACTAATTCAAAGGGAGATTTACCAGTAGCCTTCTTCTTAGTGATTCTATCTGCCCATAAAGCATACTTGATTTTGCTATCCCATGATCTTTTATTATCTCCTACTATCTTCTTGATAATGGTTATGAGATTCTTGTTACTTGATTCAGCCAGACCATTACCCTGAGGATAGTAATTTGACGAATGAGACAAGACAATACCATACTTGAAACAGAAAGATGAAAACTCTGCGGAACTGAAAGCTTTGGCATTGTCAGTAGTGATCTTGGCAGGGACACCAAATCTAGTAATGATGTTATTTTCAATGAAATCCATGATAACCTTTTCAGTGGCATTCTTAGCAGGAATGGCCTCAACCCACTTAGTGAAATAATCTGTAGCAGTCAAAATCCATGAGTAGCCATTGCTAGAATTTTCATGGAACTTCCCTATGAAGTCCAGACCCCAATGCTGAAAAGGTGCCTCTACAATGACAGGCTGTAGGGGCAAGGCAGTAAGCTTCTGTTTCCCAGTGAATAGTTGACAGGCTTGACAATTTCTAACGAACCTATGCACATCAGAAAAAATTGACGGCCAATAATAACCAGCTCTCAGGATCTTGTGGGCGGTAGTTCTAGCAGCATAATGACCACCACAAAAGCCTGAATGAAACTCAGAGATTAATTTCTTGGACTCAACGTCATCAACACATCTAAGCACTATGCCCTCAAGATTCCGCCATCCAAGGCCATCCTTCATAAGGCAATACTTAGTAGCTTTCAATCTAAGAGCCCTTTTCTTATGAGCAACTAAATGGTTAGGACAGGAAAGATTCATCAAGTAATAAACTATGTCCTTATACCACTCATGCTCTCCTAATCTCTGCAACTCAGGCGAAGATAGATTACTAACACAAAACAAACCAAGAGTCTTTTCATTACTTTCTATCAACATTTGAGCCAAACCTTGGCCTTTAACTAGCTTAGTGGGTTTTATCTCTAAATCATATTCTTGTATCTTAGTAACCCACCTAGCACGAGTCCCTAAGCAATCGGTTTGAGTTAATATATCTTTTACAGCAGAATGTGGGACGAAAGCAATGATTTTAGAATATCCAACATAAGTTTTGAAGTGCTTTAGAGACTTGACCAAGGCATAAACTTGCTTTTCCATGGTATTGTACTTCAATTCGGAATTTTGAAGTGCTCTACTCATGAAAGCAATGGGCTGCTCGTGACCCTCTTTATTCTTTTGAAGCAGGACACCAGCAATGGTATCTTCGGAAGCGAAGGAAAAAATCATGAAATCCTTGGAGTAATCGGGACTAACTAAGACAGGAGCCCTTGTAATAGCACATTTGATTTCTTGAAAAGCCCTTTTTCCGTCTTCTTGCCAAACAAATTTTGCATCTTTCTTTAGAAGGCTTTGAATAGCCTTAGCTATTTCTGCGAAATTTGGGATAAATCTTCTAATGAAATTTATCTTTCCAAGGAAAGATTGAAGGGTTTTGAGATTATGAGGAAGGGGAATCTTTTGAATTGCTTCAATTCTCTCAGGGTCGATCTTGATTCCATCCTTAGAAATAATATGGCCTAGCAATTTCCCTTCAGTTACCCCAAAAACAGATTTAGCTGGATTCAAAGAAATCCCATATTCTCTACATCTATCGAAACCCTGTCTAAGATGATTTACATGACTGATACCATCTTTAGAGAAAACAGTAAGATCATCTTGATAAATCTCAATAAATTTCCCGATTAATCCCTTGAAGGCATAATCCATTGCCCTTTGGAATGTAGCCCCAGGGTTTGTTAATCCAAACGACATTCTGATGTATTCAAAGGTACCCCATGGTGTAGTGAATGTGGTTTTATGTCGATCTTCCTTTTTAACCCATACCTGATTGTACCCAGAAAATCATCTAGCAGCGACATCATTCCAAAAACCGTTACCCTTTGCAACCCATTTCCATATACGGGCAAAGGGTAATTGTCCTTCTTGCATGCTAGATTAAGGTTTCAGAAATCGACACAAAGCCTTATCGTACCATTCTTCTTCCTAACGATCACCAAATTTGAACACAATGTCGAATGCCTAGTTTGAGCGATAATTCTCGCTGCAAGCATTTTCGCAAGCTCCTTTTGAACTAAGGGGGCCAATTTAGGATTAATTTGCCTAAGTTTCTGGCGAAAGGGTTTAGCATTTTCATCTTTTAAAGGGATAGTATGTTCCATGACATCTTCCCTATAACCCTTTAATTCATCATAAGAAAAGGCTAAAACATCTCGATATTCACGAAGTAAATCAGTTATCCTTTTCCTTTCCTCCTCACTAGTACCTTTACCGATTTTAACAATTTTTGGGTTTTCAGAGGTACCAATGTTTATTTCAAGATATTTGCCAGGATCCATCTTATTTTCTTCCCTCAGCTTCGTGGCATCATGCCGGTCAAAATGTTGCTCTAAGGCAACCACATTCCTCGGAGTAGGATTTATGATATGCTCATGATTTAAAGATCCATCCTCCTCAGAATCTATCCGAAAACCTTCAAACTCATCCACACTGTTAAGAAAAAGAATGACTTGCTTTTCATCATTGAAAATCTGCCAATGCTCTAAGTTATCTGGAACAGATGGTCTAAATATTACTTCCATTTTGATCTTATCTTTAATTAGCTCATCAGATAACTGGAACGTAGTAGCAGCTACAGCAAGTTCATCTGCCAACATATTTTCTTCTCTCGGAATTGCCTCGAGGTCAAGGGCATCAAAATGCTCCATAGTATCCCACACAACATTTCGATAATTCTTTAGTCTTTGATTTTTGCATGTAAATTTGTTTTTAAGCTACATGATAACTAAATCAGAATCCCCCTTAATGCTAAGCATTTTAATCTTCAAAGATTTTGCCAGTTCAAGGCCCAACAATATAGCCTCATATTCGGCGACATTGTTGGTTGCTTCAAATTCTAATCGATAGGCAAACTTGAAAATGTGATCAAGGGGAGATTTAAGCACTATTCCAGCACCTTTGCCATGCCTCGATGCTGCAACATCGAAGTACATAAACCAAACTTCATCCTTGAGATCCTTAATCTTATCATCGGGAGGAATTATGAAATTAGACATGATGGCATAGTTCCCGATGTCAGATTGTTCCTCGATTATCTCGTTGTGAGGCTTTTTAGGATCCTCAACATGGAATTTTCTTTCGGGCTCTCTATTTAATCTAACAAAACCATCACCACTAGGAGAAGGAATCATAGCATATGACCAATTCATTTGAATGCTTCCTCCTAGGTCAAAGGCCCACTTTCTGGATAACAGCATACCCCAAGCATCAGGCACATCCATGACAACAATATCCATGACAATCATGATGTCCGGGTAAAATGATAAATGAACTTGCAAATCTTTGATCAAACCATGCACTTTAATTTTCTTGGAATCCATGGCACATATGTTATAGTAAGGTCTGGAAACTCTTAAGTTAAGTTGTTCCATGACCCTTTTAGTCATTACACAAGCCGATGCACCAGAATCCAACATGCAATTATTCAATTTTTATCCATTGATTAGCAAGGTAATAAAGAAAGGCTGGTGCTCTTTGTTATCAGCATCTAAACTTTGCAAGTATATGGGAGCGTCCTGATAATCAATTTCCCGAGTCTTTTGCTGTGAAGCATTTACTTGAGGACCTTGGATAGCTTTTAGCAATTTGTCTCTTTGGGAAGGGATTTTGGCAATCTCGGAGACAGGAACCAAGATTTTGGCATTTTTAAACTAACTTCCCAAGTCAACATCTAATCCAGAGTTTTCACCAGGGTAAAAAGTTCGAGAGGGAATTTGATTTCCGCTTTGATCTTTATCCCTTCTCTGGTAGGTCAAACCCTTATCTCTAGCAATTTCCAGGATTTGCTCGGGAGAGGGTTTTTCACCATATAACCTAGCCAAAATGTCATCTTCGTTTTCAAGGTTATTTATACTAAAAGCAGATGAAGGGCTCATAACTTCACGACTCTTTTCCTTGACCTCCATCCAATCATTCATGGATAAAGGGAACTTGCTACCAACTAGATTTATCTGATCACCTGTCCCAAACATTCCATTATCTAAAATTCTTCTAACGATGGGACAGGACTAAAGGCATCGATGTAAAAGTCTCGAAGAGACTTGTCAGTAGGTTTATAATCTTGAGGTAATTCTTTAATGATGTCGTTAAATCTTTTATTAAATTCTTCAGCAGTTTCGTTTTCTCTCTTTTTAATTATGCTGATGGCTTTTACAAGGTGTCTTCCCTCTCGTTTATCCCCATACTTTTCTTTAAAGGCGTTAACAATCGATTGCAAGGAGTCAAATGAATTTTGAGGTTTTTCAGTAAACCAATCTAGAGCGTCACCCTCCAAAGTTAGAACAAAAAGGGTCATTTTAACATCTTCATGATTAAAATCAGTAGACCTTGCATATTTCCCCAACCAAGAACTAAAAGCTTTCAGATGCGAATTGGCACTGATTGCGTTGTCTCCCTGAAAGATAGGCAATTTATCCATTCCATGTTTTGGAGTATCATTAGGATAACCTGGGATATTAGCAAAGTTACATGGGGAGAAGATGTCCATGATGTTGTGCTCGACTGGACGAGTAAAAAGTAGACGGATATCAAAAAGGGCTTCTTGTCCGAGATTAACAAGAAGTGTACGAGAAGAGAGTTTGTGTAATCGTATTCTGAGGGCCTTTTCAGGATCAGGAGCAGGATTACACAGACTACTTGGATGCCTTCTAGTATACACTCTTGAAGATAATATATGATGTGGAGTCGCCACCCGGACAGGAAGTGAAACACAGTAAAGCTAGGAAGGGAAGGACCAAGGACAAAAAAACTCTGTCGCCGGCAACGGCGCCAAAAAATGTTGTCGCACAGATTGTCACGACAACGCTCAGACCGGGGGCTGTCACTCTGATCCCCGATCTCTCCATTTAAGCCTGTCTCCCACGGCTAAGGGGGGTAGACCCAGAAAAGAGAAGGACAACCAACTGCGAACCAGTTGGTTTGGGAGACATGGAAGGATGAAGCACTTGATAGATTTTATTTAATTTAACGGACCAGTGCCTTATGGGTTTGGTGTCAAAGTGATTACTTAACAGATGTTGCAGGAATGTGAATTGAGCACAGTGATCTTTTATCATCAAATAACTTCAAAAATGCAAGATATCAGTAAAACCACAATGATCTGGCAATTTGAGAAATAAACCTCGAAAGATACAACCATGTAAAATTTGCGCATTTAACAGATCTTATATTCAAGCATGTCAGATAAACATTAATCCCAAATCAACTTTGTAGCCTCAGCAAACATATAGAACACGATAAAATCTTCCAGGCTAAGACTTTAACTGGCAAAATCTTTCCACGATAAATATTTTTTATGGCTTTTTCCAACAAAAATTTAAAACAAAAAATTTGAAACTAAATGGAACTTTAAAAAATCTAAATCTACTCAGAAGAAAAGAAACTCCCCCTTTTTGTATATTTTATAATTTTTATAATTTTTTATGAATTTTAATTTTTTTGAATTCAAGATGAAACAAAGTCCTAAAAGAGAAAAATAAAATCTAAATTAATCTAATCTAAAACTATATCAAATAGAAATCTAAGACTTAAACTTTAATGTAAAACAAAAATTTAAAATTTTATTTTTTTGAAACATGAAGAAAATGCATTTTAAAATTGTGTAAAGCTTAAATCTAAAAGATAAAAACTAAGACTAACTTAAAAAATTCTAAATAAAACAAAATCTAAAAAGGTATAAAATTGAAAATCGACATTTCCCCCCTTTTTTTATATCTTATATCAAATCAAATCTAAACTAAATGAAATAAACCCTAAAATTAAACTAAACGTAAATAACAAAGCTATTTAGCAAAGTCTAATCTAAATCTGAATTTAAAAAATGAAAAAAAAAGAAAAGACACTGAAATGGATGAACTAAAACAGCGACACTAACCCTACGCTAAACCATACCAACGCATAAACACATGAAAACTTGCCAAAAATTTCCAACGTACGTTTGCAGTTTCAAATCAGGACTACGTGAGGTGCGTGGAACCAAAGAAAAAACTCGATGCAGGAGGGAACGATTTGCTGGTGGCCCGTCAATCCAAAACTGCGTTAATCCTGAATCAAATTTAAAATTTCGCTGAGTTTTTGTATGCAGGACGACGGAATGGAGCTTATGGTGCGTTTTTGCAGGTGCAGATTGAAGATTTCAGGCAGATTGGTGAGCACACAGCACGGATTCAACACTTCAACGCACAAAATATATCACTTGGCCTGTTAACCTAAAAAAATACAACAGCATAGCCCACACATGTATGAACAAGGGAAATCGAACGATTTTTTGGGCGTGTTGATTTCGCAGATATGTGAAGTAATTGCGCTCGGGAGATATGGAGCTTGGCACGTGGATCAGGCAGAGGACAACGGAATGGTTCGATGCAGCAACTGCTGGAAATTGCCTTGCAGGTTATAGCGGTTTGGATAATGAGATCTGAAGAAGACGATGGCAACGTGAATGCAGGTGCATGGAGCTGAAAGGCATATGGTGTCTTGGCTGCACGTGGGAGAAGGATAATGGCTGCAGAATGAGAACAAGGAATGACAGTGTTTTATTTGCAGCAACGAACAGGCAGTTGGCCAAGCGGCAAGGGGTTTGCCCAGGTGACAAAAGTTCTCGAGAAATTTCCTCCTCAAACACAATTGAAACCCTTCAGATCTGAAAACAACCGATATTTGAAACCCTTGTACAGCAAAATAGTGTAGATAAACCTTGAAAATCCTCAGAAATCCTGCAACCTGGAATAGAAAATCACCCAAAAATGATGTGCATAAAACAAAAATTAAAACCCTGAAACCCAACAAAAAAAAATAAAAATTTACATCTGTTTACAAATCTTAAGTCTCTTTAGTAGCCAGATTTATCAGTTATCCTCAAATATATTTTCAGAAAGTTTCAGATTTACTAATAAAACGCTTCAGAAATCTCTCTGGCAAATAACACAACTTAAATGATTAACCCAGGGTCAAAACTGGCTAGGCCCTGCAAAACATGCTTGTGGGAGTTGGCTGGATCAGCCTAGAACTTCCCCTAACGCCCACTGATCCTCAAGGGTTTCCTGCACAACTCACTTCAACCATCAAATAAAAGAGAAAAAGCAGCACTAGATCTCAAATACAATGGAGATACTTGCCATTACATCAGAAACCCTAATACTACTAAAACCCTAGCATGTGAACAAGATACCTATGCTCAACAATACTCTTCATTAAGCTGACATTAACGGCTGAAAATGTAAAATATGCAGAAATAAAATTTGCTCACAGCACATTAAGAGAGTAACACCAGCAAGCCTTTGACCCCAAAGTCTTCTTTATTAGCACCAGAAAAAATATTACACGAGAGCTTCTTCAGCACAAGACTCAGATCCAATTGCTGATCTCAAATGACCCCTAGCACCCTACTTAAAGGAAAAAATCCCAACGGCTAGTTTGAGTGATCCATGACAAAACGATCTTGACCGTCGATGAGGATCAAGACATCTCTTAATCTCATCCGTCAAATTAAAAAATTATTATTTT
>APFE030496642.1:3467-51555 GCA_000404065.3 Pinus taeda
TGCAGAAAAGGTTAGGAAACTTATTAGAAAACCACTAGATTACTATTCAAAAAGCATACCTTTCAAGCGCTCCACAGCGACCATTTCCAAATGAACCCAAATTGGTGCAGTGTAACCAATATATAGGCTAAAACTAAAATCCACATTCTAAATACAATACTACAATTGAAAACAAAAGCGTGCTCATTCCTACGAGCTTATTTATATACAGAGAAACCTACTCTAAGATGATCTATGAAAATTTGAATTGGGTGATACTAAAATGCCAATGCAAACAACCCAGTAGTTTCTCAACCATGGATTCTTAGCTGTGCTTTAGTAGAATCAAAACTGGAACATGTAAGGGAAATGTAAATTGATTGTAGGCTTGATCTTCACAGCTAAAACGTTATAAAAAATTTGTAGTGAACAATTCCTCCATATAGACAACTATGGGATCATGAAAGACATGACTTATTGGTTGATCTTCAAAGTATTATGAAAATTGATCATCATGCTTGGAAAATTTATATATGATTTTGTTGTCATCATAAAGTTCCATATGTGAGTTATCAAACCCATTCTCAAAACATTCCTTGATCTCAATATCAAAAGGAAACACTACCACTTCCTCTTTTGGCATAAATTTTAGTTCAAAAGGCTGATTTTGATAATGAAAGTAGTGGGATTAAATTTGGACTTATAATGCTTGAAGATATTTCTCAAGTTTTTTAGCAAACTCTTCTAAAAATTTGGTCTTGGCTTCATAGCTACATTTGCATGACTTTAAATAAATATGTAAAAAATTTGAGAAAGCATCATCAAAATTATCTCAGTGTTCTTTGAAACCTTTAATGGAAATAAGGTCTACCACATACCCTATCATCTTGTTTGACAAGCAACTAGATCAACAGCTTAAGCCTTGAATGCTTCATACAGTGGAGTCATCATGAGTGTTCTACAATCTGGATTCTTTGACAATGGAATTTCTTGGTGAAAAAACATATAGCCTTTTGATGTCTAACTACTATTCACCAGCAGTAATTGGATCTAGATTGTTGTCATTCTTTCTCGGTGAAGATAGAGTTTTCGCTTGATCTGAAATGGAGCAGATTAGTAATGCTGTGCTAATTATCCATTCAAAATAAAACCCAAGATGACTATCATTTTCTTAACAAGTGCTTAAGGATTCACCATTTTTTCTTAATTAATTGATTCCCATGAGAGTTTCTTATGTAAATGTTATAAATAGTTTAACATAAAATATATCTTGAACAACAACAAAGTAACAACAAAGAACATCAAAATAAAGCACACAACACATAGATTTGATGAGGAGTTCACCCCTCCTGGGCTACGTCTCCTTGGTCCAACTTCCAATGCTTGGGCCTCTCTATTATGCTCCAACTTACAACAAAATTATGTTTACAATGCTCAAATGCCTCTAAAACTTATCTCAATGAGTTTAGAATAGCCAAAACTACTAGAATTGACTCTTTTTGCACCTAATTTGGATAAGAACTGAAGAAGTTATGACCTCTTTGGGTTCTCCCACAATTCTCTCAGTAAATTCCCCTTTTCCGGCCACTAACCATCAAATTTGGCCTGAAATCCACCAAATTTACCACATTTCAGCCATCAAAGCCATATTTCCTGGCGAGTTTGGAAATCACAATCACAATCAGCATTGGTGGAGAGATAGACGAAACAATTCCTTTCAAAAATTGCGATTGTCAATCGGCGGTGGAACACATCATAATCGGCTATTGGAGGAGAAATGGGTGCACATAAAATGCCACACTTTTGAAACTGCAATGAGTGATTTACATTGGACTTAATGATATATGCACCAAAGTTCATAACAATTTCACATCTGGTATATATCGGCTTGTTGCAATCAGCGCAGGACTAAGGAATTCCTTAACAACTTGTCGTTTTCCACTGCGAAGTGCGAACTGCTATGAATTGACAGACCCAAACATTCCATACATTGCAGCCTATTCTCTTTTCACATTTGGTCCCATTGGCATTTCTCTATTGGCATGGGTAGGGTGATTCTTAACAAGACTTCCTGTTGCGATTTTGCGATGCGATCTATGCAATATCGCATATCACATCTCAATGGGACCGGGGCCATTTTTTAACAGAAAAATTATGCCGTTGCAATGCAATAGGCCAATTTATGGGACCAATGATAGAGTGACACTTGGTATCTCCCGATTGGTTGAAGAGACTTGAACTTACTGATTGTGCACTTATTCTACCTGTTTAGCAAACAATTTAGAACTCATTTCTGGGAGCATTCGATCTCCGTTTTTGATGAAACAAGTTGCAATGGATTCAGATCACTGGCATCTATTCAATCATATAGTTTCCATTCCATTATATGAATTTTTATTTTTGAGCATAAACTTGAGCACCTGGTCACTCCTCCCCATTGGAAGCTTTTGGAATCCAAAAGATTATATTTAGTTTTCAAACAGATGAGGGTACTGTTCCCTCACCTTCCCCTCTTCAATCCATTTGGCCTTTGATGGATTTGTACCTTTGAGACCCACTTGAAGATAATTAACATTTCCCCTTTTTGATGACCTCATTCTTCTATCAAGTATGTTGATTTCCTAAAGCTCATCAAGAAATTACGGAGAAAAATATTCAATTGATGGAATCTGTACACTTTCTCCTTGATCTTCAATTAAAGGAGGCTCATACAATCTCAAAGTTTCAACATTAACAATGGAATAAATTTTCAAATATGAAGGTGTTGATGCCTCGAAAATCGTTGCAACAATAACGGGGGATAACCACCCGGTCCGGACCTTAAAGCAACTCCTTTTCTGTTTGGTGTGGTGGCTCCGACTGGTTTAACTAGGTCCAGTTACCTTCTCCCTATTGCTATTGGTTTATCATGTATCTTTACCTACCAATAGACAGGGATATCAGATCACTTCTCCTTGCTGATCAGGCAAGAGAATGACCCTTAAGCTGATTTGGGTTCAGCCAAGCCACAACTTAAATTTTGCCTATTTGAGGGGAGGACTTAAAATAATGTAGAATTTACTCTAAATGCAAACTTATTCTATAATGCAAGCAAAAGAAACTAATCTAAATCCTATCTTAATTAGGCAGATATAGATCTAACCCAACTAAGAGCAAGATAATTAAAGTATTGGGATTTAAATATGTCTTGTTTATAATGAATATCCAGTTAATGAAGTAGTTCAATTAACTGATATTATGGATATCAAAACACATCCTATTGAGACCTTTTAACTGAAATAATAAACCAACAACACTTAGGAAATAGTTCACATAAATGATATTGATTATCAAATCCATAAATCCAATAATTAAACAATAATATGTGGAAATAGTTCACAACATATTACCATTCAATAAATCAGTTTTAATAAGACAGATTTCTGAGTAAATAGCTACTCAGAACTCAGGATTTATTCCATAAGAACAGAGATACATAATAACAACATTGAGACAAATTACCCATATTGACAATAGTGTACAAAGATGAATAAAATGACACATTCTTGTTACCATAATAATAAAACTGATATTTGAAACAGTAGTATTAAAAATACCAATTTATTGCATCCATTTCTCTGATCTTGGTCTCCAACAGTCCTTTACATTTCTATTTCTTGAACCTCTGCCTTCAAAACTAGAGCCACAATAGTGCAAACTCTGCCCCTCATACATAATTCAAGATACGAAGGAAGATCATGAGATTTTCTCTCCTCTCTCCTACAACTCTAAATTCCTATTACAGTAGTGCTTTTAGAAGTCTAGAATTGCAGAGGAGAGCAACCCTTTTTACATTCTGCAATCTATTACTTATACTATTTGTGAAGGAATTCTTGAGAGAAGAGTTTGTTGAAGAGAAATCTGCTAAATACAATTTTATTTGTTCAAAAGTCCAATTTTTAATTGTTGGAGCCTTCTCATTGATTGAAATCCTTTTCTCCATATCTCTTCTACTGTTTTCCTGCAAGAAAAATCAAAATAAATTAAAATGCAACAATAAAACAAATGGCATTGCTGGCATTTAAATCAAATCCAATCAAATTCTATTTAAATAAATAATTGAAAATAAAATATAAGCTCTCCATTGAGGCCTGGGATAGTTTGATTGGCCAAGGATATTATTAACCAATGGATCTGCAATTAGAAGAGGCTTTGGACAAATGAAAAGGAAGAAAATAACTCAGAAAATTGATTTTTGTTTTCAAAATTCGAAGCTTGATCTTCTGCCCGATTTTTGACCCAATAAATGATTAAATCTGTTGGTGAAACTTCCTCCAAAATGTTCTCCTTGATGTTCTCTTTCCAATGAGCCGTCCTGGGCCTCATTTGGCCAAGTATAACTCAATCTATTAGCCTCCAAAGTTGATGGGTCAAATCTGGCATGAATCTGGAAATTCTGTTGCTGGGCTAAAAATGTTGAAATTAAAAACTAATCCTAAATTAGTCTCTAATTAATTTTAATTTAATTAGTAATTATGAATTAAACTAATTAATTAATAGAATATTATTAATTTATCTAACTCTAACTAATTAATATCATTAACTATTTATAACTAATTAAAATTAATCTAAATCATATTTAAATTTAATCTATTTAAATTAATTATATTATATATATTAATTAAGTTAATAAATATTATTTATAATATTAAATTATCTCTACACTATGTCACTTTACTTACTTTTTTTCACTTATTCACTCATCGTATGAGTGAGTTTCGAAATTCAAACCAATGTAAGTGTTATAATAGTTGTGCCTTAATGCCCCTTTGCTTAATGCCACATGGCTTGTCTTTTTCGCAATCGGAGAATCGGGGGTATGGGGATTCTTAAACTTGTTACAATGCCAAAGTCCCCGATGCGATATAAAACAAATTGATAATCAGCGTCGGGAGGGTATGAGTCCATTGGGGTTTTTAGAAACGTGTCACTTGAAAACTCCCGATGCCATCAAAGCCTCCGATGCGATTAAAATCTATTTTTTAATTTTATATATATTAAATTTTAATTTATTTTAATTAATTATATTTTAAATAATAATTAATTTAAGATTTAATATTAAAGATTAATTTTTATTTTGGTTTATTTTATAAACTACAACCATTTTTAATAAAAATGAAAATTAAACTACAGCTACTTTGATATTATGATTTTTCGAGATTAATAATTTATTGGAGTAAATTATTAAAATCCGATTGCTTCATGATTTGGCTATATAAGTAAAAATGGAAAAAATGTTAGTAAAAACTCACTACAGGTTAATATTTAAAATGAATGTGTTATTGAACTAATTTATTTACAAAATGCAATATTGTACATTTTATGCATTTTTATCCCAGGCTACATAAATGATCAAACTTTCAAAGGAGTGTCATTTTCAAATCAGTTGACCAAATAATGCGAAACAAGCGTCAATGGGAAGCTTATAAAAAATCGTTTCTAAGAAAGCAATCAAAACAAGAATCCAAAGAAAATGAAAAATTAACGAAAGCGTAGGACAATTAACTAAATAAAAATCCAAAAAGGTGTTTAGCCAAAATTTTTATAGAAAGGGTCCCCATTATTTAAGTTGAGCAAGTCAATAATGGGGGGGGTTGTGTTTTCACCACAACAATTGCGACACACAGGAGAAGAACAAGTTATCTCTCTTTGGTATGAATGATTTTCCTAAAATTAAAGTAAAAATAATTAAAGAAGAGAAAATTATTTTTTTTGGAATGCTTGACTAGGTTCATTAATCTGAATAAAAACAAGAATCATCTAATTGTAACTTTTCTTAAAACTTCTCATAAATTAAAATATTTCAAAACTCTATATCAGTCCTTAATTATTTGTAGAGATAAAGCATGGGTTACTTTACAGCTTAGCTTTCAAAATATACTTGTTTGTCATAGGTAGAGCCACTGCTGCCAGCAAACATCTATAGTCTCGACAGGGTTACCTTTTAATCATCAATGATTCAGAATCTCATCTCTTTAAGAATTATTGACCTAGAGGTAAATCCATTTATATATGTATTACTTTTTATTTTTATTTTTTATTTTTCTTAAAAGTCATTGTCCTGGTTTGGTAGTCAGATAGTTGACAATGTCATTCACTGGTTATAATTGGACTGAACAAACTGGTTCGTGATGAGACCCCTTGTCTTATAATTGCTTGCAATCATAAGCCATTACCCTGGTTTGTTTAGCAGTGTTGTTAATGTCAGCCTATTTTTTCCCTATGATCATGGTAAGCAGGCTCATGATGAGACCTCTTATCTTTTAAGTTTAAATATATTTCTAGATTATACTCTAGAAAAATAAGACTCTTTGGGACAGGGAGAATCATGGACTCCTTAAGAGTTAAGAATGACAATTTCAGAGTTAAAGGTGCTTTGTTGTAAAGTGTCTTTACTTGGTTATAAATAACTTTTCTTGACTGATAATAAAACTTTGAAAGATCTTAATAAATTTTTGAAATCTCAAAATGATTACAATTTGATGAAAAAGAAATTTTCAGATTTTATGATACTTTGCCAACTTCTCTTGATTGATAATCTCTTCCTTAAATATGTTTACCTTTATAATAAGAAAATCAAACTCTACTAAGAGATTTAAGAAAAAGCTAATAGATGACTATTAACAATTTTTCTCCATGTATGTTGACCATTGTTAGGTAACAAGTAGGCCTTCCATATAAATCACGGCAAAGTCACCAAAATCAAAACTAAAAACTAAAAGAAAAGAAGTCTTATGCTAAAGTGAGAAAAGAAATCAACAAACGAAATTAAAATGAAGAAATGTGAAAAATGAAAGAAAATCCAAGTTTCAAAAGATAAACTCAAACAAGAATGCTTATACCAATGTCTCAACAATATGAAGAAAAAGAAAATAATCGTGTAATTAATCATTCTCATGTCGAGATTGGGTAAATCATACCTTGCAGGGTTGTGAGTGTTTTAGGCTTTTTGAATAGCAGCGATGATAAAATTCAGCCACAATGAAAACCTTTCTGTCTTATATTATTCTTCTTGTTTCAAAGCATCAGCTTAATCATTTTTTAAATATCAGGAATGCTTAAAGTAACAAACTAAAGGTTCAGAAATTCCCTGGTGTAGCTATTTCGATGAAAACCATCGCTACTTCTTGAAATTAAGCCTGGAGAAGAGTATGGATTTTGAAAATATGATCTGGCGGAGGAATGGAAGCCTTTTATGAAGAGCTGCAAAACAGATTTATATATCAGAAAAACAAAACTGAGAGTAAATTGACAAAATGGAAATTAATGAAAGTGGGTAAATGAATCTTACCATTGGATAATTGCTTTTGATCTTACCTGAAAGGTATCAATTTCTCCAAAGTGGCTGACTTCTTATTTTAATTAATATTGAAAACATAAAGAAGTCAAACTAACCGAAATCCTGTAACCCAAAATCATTATTTATTTTATTTAAACTAAAGCAAGCAGTAAAATGTAAAGATGGAATGCCTAGTGCTCAAGGGAGTTGAAATTAAAACAAATGCATCAAAAGTGAGAATGAGAATTTGCAGTAATGACTGTTTCTCAAAATATTATAAGTTTTATATAAATTCCATGATTTTATAAATTGTCCAGAATCAAGACCAAATTCAAGATAATAAAATTTAAATATGAAGATAGAGAGGTCTTGAATTTCATTTTTAGTTATGGAATTATATATTTAAAACTGAAATGTATGAGAAATCAAAATGGTTTAAATATACTGCAAATTGGTCATTAACTACTTTCTTACCATAGTGGTTACCCAAGCTCGCTTTTAAAATAACATATCGCTATACGGATGATTCACATCACATGTCTCTTCACCATGCTTGAATTTTAATTTGCAAGACTTAACTTTTGTTGCTATGCCATATATCGATTAAATGTTAATGGCTCAAAGGCATGCATTGGAAGCTATCGCATCGGAGATTGCAATGGCAAATTGATGATAAGAACATGTGCAATGAAATGAAGTGATCGCATCATTAAAGAAATATTATATCGGGGATTGGAAAATATTTACATTGAGCTTCCCGTATCGCAAAACGCACATCGTAGATTCAGAGAAGTGATGTGAGCATAAAAATGTGATGAAATGATTGCACTATCGACGATGCGATGGATGACGTAGCTAATTGAAAATCGGCAAACTTTGGGTACCCGATGTAACACAATATATTTTTTGCGATGTCGATATGCGATGAAGAGCGGACCCGATAACTTTTTATGATGGGATTTGAATAACATATCAGATCTGAGACATCGGCCATAAATAAAACTACAAGGAAGCGATTGCGATATCGGCGATGCGATGAATGACATAACTAATCAGCGATCGGCAATCTTAAGCACCCGATGTAACACAATATATTTCTTGTGATGCCGATATGCGATGAAGAGCGGACTCGATAACTTTTACAATGGGATTTTAATAACATATCGGATTCGAGACATCGGCCCTTTTAAAGTTGCGCTCCTACCATTATTGCGATCAAATGGACGCGATATTTTTTTTATGACTTGTTTTGAATTTCATGTCGGGTCCGGAATTATGTGGTCATCACAATATCGGTAAAGTCGATTATGAGAGATCGACGATTCACGATAATGGAAATATACTTCAACTGCAAAGCTCCGATATGCGAAATGTAATATGGCATATGAGTAAGATAATATATCAGAGGTATTTTTATGAATAATTTGTTATCAAAAGAAATGTTAAGAACTACTTCCGATGAAATTTTATGATGTGAATGGTCTTATGATATTCCTTGAAATTTCAATTGGGTTTTCTAAGTGAATAAAAGCGAAGTTAAAGACTATGCTTAAATTCTAATGAATAACAAATAAAATTTCCCTGAACCTGTTGCAAATTTGAAATGGGTTTACTGCTTTCTTTATGTTTTGAAAAGAAATAAAACCCTGCAAATAAAACAGAACACAAATAAAAAATAAACTAAGGAAAAGATGAACTAATAATGGATGAGAATAAAGTTGTAAATGCGTACCTGAAAGGAATTTGTCTGTAAATTTTACCTAATAAATCTTCAAATTATTCCTTTGATTAAAATCATCTCATTATTTATTCTAAATCTAAGTGTGCAATCAGCCTAAATGAAATCAATCATTCATGTTCATAAAACAAAAAATTTAACAGAAATAAATATAAAAATAGACTCTCCTTTTGAATTGAAACAACAATTTATTATCTCTGCTTATTCTGAATAACTTGAGAAGAATCTGTATTGTTATAATGACTGTTCAATAATGTCTTTAGTGAATGAATATGATGCATATTGCAGCGTCAAATAATAAACTAAAGATTAGAATGGGATAAAGCCACTAATTGTAGAAAAATATCAAAACAGATTTGAACGTGTGCACTCAGCAAAATTGACATCCTTAAGGTCAACTTTAGCAAATTCCGCGGAAGATAATATGAAATTCATATGATTATCGTGAAAGGTTAGACTGACTAATAATGATTGAATTATAATTAAGTTTATCATAGACGGGCATACATTTCATGGGATAATGGTATCATGAAGCTTTTATATCCTCAAATCCTTATCATATAAGTTTTAAAGAAAATCCTAGAAGGAAATCCCGAAATGAAGAAAAGTGGCTTTGAGGTGATTCATTCCAAGTGCGACTTCAATTAAATTTAATTAAGACATTATTCAAAATAGGTGGAGTAGAGGTATTTCTACAAGAAATTTTAAAAAAGGAAAACAAAAATTAAAACTTTCTGATAAGGAGAAAATGTTTCAGTGAACATGCATGAGAAGGCTGATTGCTTTGTTTTATTTTTTAATCTACAAAACTGTTAAAAACAAATTAACTATACAAAATAAACTAACTAAATTAATCCTACTCCTATTCTAACCATATACATGGAAATGACTAGGTATAATCATATTTCCAATGTAACCATTCTCTCATTTTTATTCCCACATATATGTACAGTTCAAATGTTAGTAATAAACATACAAATCTAACTAAACTGAGGAAAATAAATATGAAATCAGAATGTACAGTTATTGTTAGCAACTTAATTAAAATCTCTTTCTCTTGAAATTTCCTTTCCAATTGAATACCAATTGGATCATAGAAGTCTGGATGGATTTCTATTAAGGATAGGGAAATGTTCAAAGGAAGAGATAACAGGCTAGATTGTGAAGATAAGCTTTTAAATTCAAAGGCTTGGAAAAAATTGTTAGTGTTATATGCAAATGTTAAATTATTAACAATCTTCTTTGAAGGAAAAATTTCCAAATATTTTTCAAATGAGTCAATGAAAAATGAATGGAAATCTGTTAAATACAATTGAAAATTATTAATTGAATTAAAATGCTGGCTAGATTGTAAAAATATATCCTCTAGTTGAGATTGTCTTTGAGGAAATAGGAGCTTTTGATAAGAAATGAACATCAGTTGATATTGACATGTTAACAGCTTTTGATGTTCATGATTATAATATGAAACTTCAATTTCCCAATAAAGCAATTCATCAATTGAGTGTTTGACAGTAAAGTGCTCAATATGGCAGCGTAAAGTGTTAAAATTATGAAAAATAAAATAAAAAAATAAATCTAAATTTAAACAAAATAAATGTGAAATAAAAACTAAAATGAAATCACTTTTTGTACAACTAATGTTACAGCACAATTGGGATCGTTTTGAAATAATTTCATTTTCACAAGGATTGGCCAGAATTATGGAATTTGAGTAATTTTGAATTCCAACTTGTGAATTAGAAAACGAATTATGATTATGAGTAGGGATGAGAGCTTGATATGAATATGAATCATAAATTGGAACGTTTTCTTGAATGGTGAAATCATGAAGATAATTTGCTGCTTTAGAATGAGGATTGGTTGGAATAATTTCTAAATTAAAATGTCTCTCATTCTCAGATGTTATTTGAAGTTTCTGATGATTTTGTCGAGAAAAATCAACATCTTCAATATCAGAGTAATTATCATAAATGACCTCACAAGATTCTTTAGATTTGCCTTCAATCACATCCAATATATCCAAACAGGGAGGAACAAGAATTTCATGTTCATTAATGGCAAAAGAATAATCGTTAATTGTTTCTCTATCTTGATAAAGATTTAATGGTAATTCATTTAGATCAGCCTCTATATTTTCTGAAATATCATTAATACCAAGAGGGGAAAAATCACCATCATTAAAAATATCAGGATAAAGGGAAAAATGTGAACCTGAAACAATGTATTTAAAAGTGTCTCTATTTGAAACTCTTGTGCATTATGCTCATTGTAAATTTCAAATTGCAGATCATTCCTTTGTGTGTTCATGCTTTCTTGAAGAAGGATGTTTTGCTGCTCTATTTTCGGCATTTGCTCATCATGGAAAAATTCAGAAATTTGTACACAGTTTGCATGCTATTATTTACCTTGATTGCTGCTTGTACTTGTTGATTTGCGATCTGATTTTCTGAATTGACTGCAGAGTAATTTTCAGATTCCAAGGCAGCTCTTTCTCCAAAATTGTTGTTGTTGTTTTCTTGCATTTGATTAGAAATATTTTCAAGCTTTGTGAAACCACTTCATCACAATTTATTTGCACATCCAAATTGGGATTCTCATTTATATTGGAAGGGGATGGAACAAAGCTTGAATTAATTTCATATGGATTGGGAATGGTTAGAAGAGAACAAATATATTCAAACCAATCTAATGATTCTTCTTCCGTAGGTTTATCTTCATCTTTAAATCTTAAGTAATTCAAATGAAATCGAATATTAAAATCATTAACAGACTCATTTTCAAACCTTCGTAGATATTCAATTTCATCACATACCTGTTCATAGTCATAGCCGTCAAATTTACATATAAAAATTGTAACAAATTGATCCCAGCTGTGGATTGAAGCAACTGGAAGAGTTCTACATCGGCTTCTGGCTTTTGCCGCAAATGTGAGAGTAAAAATTCTGCATAAGACGCCTTCATCAATTCCTTGAAAATCATAATCTGAAACATTTTGAATAAATTGAAAGACATGATCAAAAGCAGAAGAATTTCTCTTACCATTGAACTTTACCTGAGACAAGAGTCTTACCACTTCAGGTGGAGTATTGGAAGATGCACGTCCATGGATACAACTCCAAATTGGAAGTTTAAGAAGAGCCATCACAATAAATAAAATATTAAAATTGAAAAGACTCCAATAGACAAAAAGTCTCAGGCCCTCCTTCTAGCGCCAAAAATGGTGATGCATCGAAAATCGCTGCAACAACAATGGGGGATAACCACCCGGTCCGAACCTTAAAGCAGCTCCTTTTCCGTTTGGTGTGGTGGCTCCGACTGGTTTAACTAGGTCCAGTTACCTTCTCCATATTGCTATTGGTTTATGATGTATCTTTACCTACCAATAGGCAGGGATATCAGATCACTTCTCCTTGCTGATCAGGCAAGAGAATGACCCTTAAGCTGATTTGGGTTCAGCCAAGCCACAACTAAAATTTTGCCTCTTTGAGGGGAGGACTTAAAAGAATGTAGAATTTACCTAAATGCAAACTTATTCTATAATGCAAGTAAAAGAAACTATTTAAATCCTATCTTAATTAGCGATTATAGATCTAACCCACTAAGCAGATAATTAAAGTATTGGGATTAAATATGTCTTGTTATAATGGAATATCCAGTAATGAAGTAGTTCAATTAACTGATTTATGGATATCAAAACACATCCTATTGAGACCTTTTAACTGAAATAATAAACCAACAACACTTAGGAAATAGTTCACATAAATGATATTAATTATCAAATCAGTAAATCCAATAATTAAACAATAATATGTGGAAATAGTTCACAACATATTACCATTCAATAAATCAGTTTTAATAAGACAAATTTATGAGTAAATAGTTACTCAGAACTCAGGATTTATTCCATAAGAACAGAGATACATAATAACAACATTTAGACAAATTACCCATATTGACAATAGTGCACAAACATGAATAAAATGACACATTCTTGTTACCATAAAAATAAAACTGATATTTGAAACAGTAGTATTAAAAATACCAATTTATTGCATCCATTTCTCTGATCTTGGTCTCCAACAGTCATTTACATTGCTTGAACTTCTGCCTTCAAAACTAAAGCCACAATAGTGCAAACTCTGCCCCTCATACATAATTCAAGATACAAAGGAAAACTCCTCAATAATCCCCAGATCATGAGATTTTCTCTCCTCTCTCCTACAACTCTAAATTCCTATTACAACAGTGCTTTTAGAAGTCTAGAATTGCAGAGGAGAGCAGCCCTTATTACATTCTGCAATCTATTACTTATACTATTTGTGAAGGAATTCTTGAGAGAAGAGTTTGTTGAAGAGAAATCTGCTAAATATAATTTTATTTGTTCAAAAGTCCAATTTTTAATTGTTGGAGTCTTCTCATTGATTGAAATCCTTTTCTCCATATCTCTTCTACTGTTTTCCTGCAAGAAGAAATCAAAATAAATTAAAATGCAACAATAAAATCAAAATGGCATTGTTGGCATTTAAATCAAATCCAATCAAATTCTATTTAAATAAATAATTGAAAATAAAATATAAGCTCTCTATTGAGGCCTGGGATATTTTGATTGGCCAAGGATATTATTAACCAATGGATCTGCAATTAGAAGAGGCTCTAGACAAATGAAAATGGAGAAAATAACTCAGAAAATTGATTTTTGTTTTCAAAATTCGTAGCTTGATCTTCTGCCAGATTTTTGACCCAATAAATGATTAAATCTGTTGGTGAAACCTCCTCCAAAATGTTCTCCTTGATTTTCTCTTTCCAATGAGCCATCCTCGGCCTCATTTGGCCAAGTATAACTCAATCTATTAGCCTCGAAAGTTGATGGGTCAAATCTGGCATGAATTTGGAAATTTTGTTGCTGGGCTAAAAATGTTGAAATTAAAAACTAATCCTAAATTAGTCTCTAATTAATTTTAATTTATTTACTAATTATGAATTAAACTAATTAATTAATAGAATATTATTAATTTATCTAACTAATTAATATCATTAACTATTTATAACTAATTTAAAATAAATCTAAAAACATATTTAAATTTAATCTATTTAAATTAATTATATTATATATATTAATGAAGTTAATAAATATTATTTATAATATTAAATTATCTCTACACTATGTCACTTTACTTACTTTTTTTCACTTATTCACTCATCGTATGAGTGAGTTTCGAAATTCAAACCAATGTAAGTGTTATAATAGTTATGCCTTAATGCCCCTTTGCTTAATGCAACACGGTTTGTCTTTTTCGCAATCGGAGAATCGGGGGTATGGGGATTCTTAAACTTGTTACAATGTCAAAGTCCCCAATGTGATATAAAAAAAATCGGCAATCGGCGTCGGGAGGGTATGAGTCCATCGGGGTTTTTAGAAACGTGTCACTTGAAAACTCCCGATGCGATCAAAGCCTCCGATGCAATTAAAATCTATTTTATATATTTTTATATATTTAAATTTTAATTTAATTAAATTAATTATATTTTAAATAATAATTAATTTAATTAATTTAAGATTGAATATTAAAGATTAATTTTTATTTTGGTTTATTTTATAAACTACTGCCATTTTTAATAAAAATGAAAATTAAACTACAACTACTTTGAGATTATGATTTTTCGAGATTAATAATTTATTGGAGTAAACTACTAAAATCCGGTTACTTCATGATATGTTAGTAAAAACTCACTACAGGTTAATATTTAAAATGAATGCGTTATTGAACTAATTTATTTACAAAATGTAATATTGTACATTTTATGCATTTTTAACCCAGGCTACATAAATGATCAAACTTTCGATGGAGTGCCATTTTCAAACCAATTGACCAAATGATGCGAAACAAGTGTCAATGGGAAGCTTATAAAAAATCATTTCTAAGAAAGCAATCGAAACAAGAATCCAAAGAAAATGAAAAATTAACGAAAGCGTAGGACAATTAACTAAATAAAAATCCAAAAAGGTGTTTAGCCAAAAATTTTATAGAAAGGGTCCCCATTATTTGAGTTGAGCAAGTCAATAATGGGGGGGTTGTGTTTTCACCACAACAGAAGGCAAATCAAGCTGGAAAACATTATTACCAATCTTTTCCAAAATTTTAAATGGACCATGACAGATTGGTTTCAACGTTTTACCTTCACCTTGAAGCCTTTTCTTGCTAATGTAAATCCAAACTTCATCACCTACTTGAAACTGATGATCCACAAGATGTGTATCATGCCTTGCCTTATACTTGCCTTGACTCTTTTCTAGTTGTTCTTGAACTGTTTGGTGAATCAATTGAATTTTCTCAATGAATTTCTTTGCTCTATCTATGTCGCTATGTCCATCTACAACTACATCTTTCTCAAAGATGAAATCTAAAGGAAATTTAAGAAAATAACTAAGACATGCCTCAAAAGGTGAAGTTAGAGTAGAAGAGTGTTTTGCTCAGTTGTAAGCATGTTGAATATAATGAAACTATTCATCCCACAACTTAGGATGTATGTTTCAATATCCTCTTACAAAATGAATAACTGTCTTGTTAACCACTTTAGTTTGACCATCTATTTGCGGATGGAAGGCTGCACTTTTCTTCAACTTGGTGTCCATCAAGTTCCATAAATTTGACCAAAAATTCCCAACAAATTAGGAATCACGATCACTTATAATAGAAGTAGGTAATCCAAAATGAACCCATACATTTTGAAAGAAAGTTGAGCTGTTTGTTCAACTGTATTTTTTTTACAAGGCATTAATATGCAAATCTTATTGAACCCATGACCTTTTCTTTATAAAGTAAGACCTCTTACAAAATCCATAGAAACACTCTCCCATGGACGTGAAGGCACCGGAAGTGGTGTGTACAATCCTAGTTTCCTATTACTAGGCTTACTAACTTCACACAGTGAACAACCTTTGATAAAATGTGACACAATTTCAAGCATACGAGGCCAGTAAAAATACCTCGAAGATTTTCCATTGTTTTACTTACACCAAAATGTCTAGCAATAAGAGAAGTGTGTGGTTCCCTTGTGACATTTAATCTCTCTCCCTGTGGAAAACAAAGTTTTCCCATATGATACAACAAAAAATCATGTACATGGTAGTCTAATTTCTCAAATTGGTGGCTTGGACTCAAGTTTGAATATACCTCTTGAAAGTCAACATCATGTGCATATTGTTCAACATAACGTTTAGGAAAAACATAATGATTCTTGAGTAAAATGGTTGCATTAACAACCGGTCTAGAAAGCATATCAAAATCTCTGTTATAAATACATTTATTGTACCTGATTACCAAGTGGAATTGTTGTAAGAATCCCATCCAACGAAAGTGCCTTGATTGCTGCAATTTTGTTTGAGATTGCAAATATTGCAAAGGTTGATGATCGATGTGAATAATGGTTTCTTTTCCCATTAAGTAATGCTTCCATTTATTCACAATTTGCACCAATGCATAAAGCTCTTTATCATATGTAGGATAGTTAATAACATCGCCATTAAAAATCTCAGAATGAAATGAAATGGGTTTATTGTGTTGTAAAATAATTGCACCCATAGCGTAGTCACTTGCATCTATTTGTATTTCAAATGGTTGTTTCAAATCCGACAATGATAAAATTGGGGCTGAACTAATATTTTGTTTTAAAGCATCGAATGCTTTTTGTTGTTTTCCTCTCCACTAGAATACAACCTTCACTCTGGTCAAAGCATGTAGTGGAGCTTCTATGGAAGAGAAATTGGCAATGAACTTCCTCCAGTACTATGTTTCTCCCAGAAAACTCCTTACTTCTATGACTCATTTGGGTATTGGCCAGTTCACAATGACCGAAACTTTAGAGGGGTCAATCTTTAGCTCACCTCCTCCAACTATGTGGTCCAAATACACTAAAGAAGTTTTCCTGAATTCACATTTAGACATATTTTGAAATAAATGTTCTTTTTTCAAGACATCCAACACTTTCCTCACATGCTTGACAGGCTCTTCTCGTGATTTTTTGAATATCAAAATATCATCTAAATAGACAATTACAAACTCATCAAGAAAGGATCTTAAAACACCATTCATAACTCTCATGAATGTAGTTGGAGCATTGCAAAGACCGAAAGGCATAACCAACCACTCAAACAATCCCTGTCTGGTTTTAAAAGCAGTCTTCCAAATATCTCCCTCAGATATTCTAACTTTATCATATCCACTTCTCAAGTCTAATTTAGTGAAATATTTTTCATTCTTCAACTTATCTAGAAAATCATCTATTTTGGGTAGTGGGTATCAATTCTTTATGGTAATTTTATTCAAAGCTCGATAATCTACACACATGTGCCAAGTTCTATATTTCTTGGGTACCAAAAAAATTGGTGAATGACATGGTAAAATAGAGGGAAAAATTACACCTTTATCTAACAATTCCTGGACTTGTTTCTTAATTTCTAAACATTCCATAATTGACATTCGATACATATCGATATTTAGGAGTGGACAGTCTTGATATAGCTTCATTTCATGCTAAATTCCCCTTTTTGGTGGCAATCCGTTTGGTTCTTGAAAAACATCTCCATATTGATTGACAACATCAAGCAATTTGGCTTTCAGCTTCATGTCACAGCCTACAAAGGATTCACACTCCATGTTATTCTTCTGCTTGATCATAAGCAGCAAAAGATTACTGTTGGAATTGACCAGTTGTTTCACTTGCCTTGTGCTTGCTAAAGATAGATTAAGTTTTCTACAATGGGCTCTCACAATATACTCCACTCCATCTTTGAAAAAATGATATTTTTTCTCATATCTATGGAAAATGACTTTCTAGTCATACAGATATGGGCTTCCCAACACAATTCAAGAAATATCCAGCAACACTACATCTAATTCGATTTCATCAACGAAATTGGCAGTGATAGCAAACCTGAAAACGCAGTTCCTTGTGACCTGAAGATTTGCATCCTTGGTTATCCAACCAAATGGATACGGCTTATGAGGAGGCACATTTATAGATTCAACTTCTTGACCAAGTCTGTAGAAATTAAATTTTCCTGGGATCCACTATCAAACAACGTATCAATCTTGGTGTGTTTGGAAATAAATCTGATATGGAACAACTCAATTCTATTTTCTTCATTTGAAGCATTGTTGGAGTTATTTTCTATGCTGGTTCTTTCAACAACTTCCTCTTTGCTTGGTTTTGCCATGACTTTTCCATTAGTGATTGTGGCTACACTCTTTGTTTCATCACCCAAGTCGGAACCCAAGTCTTGTTGTACAACAATGTTTATCTTCTGTTTCCCTTTATTGTTAAATTTCTTTGGTCTTAATTCAGGATGAAGCTTCCATCAATGCACTTCATCATGGCCCTCTTCGGAACAATTCTTTCACGCAAGTTTCTCCCCTTCTTTCTTAACAAAAACATTTTTCTTTTGCTTTCCTTTAGATTTCCTTCCTTTTTCACCACTCTGGAATGGCTTCTTATTACATTCTTCTTGTACCATTTTCCCTCTTGCTTTGAGGTGTGTAGCTTGAACACAAATCTCATCAAGATTCATGGGATTAAACATAAGAATGGTGTGTCGAAGATAGCTATGCAAACCTCCTATGTATTTCTGCAAAGTGTTTTGTGATTGCAGATATACACCTAACATCAGATACTTTTTCTGAATTCTTGGGTGTAACCTTGCACATTTTTACACTTAAGATGTCTAAAGTTCTATCCATTCATGATGGATTTCTACATATAAGCTATAGGGTAGAACTATCTTTTAATTGTAGCAATGAAATCATTCCAAGAAATTTAGATCTTATCGTGTTTTTTAGTCTCCTCTTGGGTCTTTGATTAACACCATACTAGTGCTGCAACCTCCATTCTCAAGGGAGCTAACTGAATCTTTATGTCATCCTATTGAAGGTTTTGAATCTTGCAATAGACCTCCAAATGACAATTCAATTATCAAGCTTCTTTGCATTCACTTCACCATTATACACGGGCAACTTGCATTTAACATCAAGTTTTAGAAAAAGGTGATTTACTAATTCCTTTTGAAGAATGATGATGAGTATGAGTAAGGGTTGTATTAGTGGAAGAGTGTGAAGATTATTGTAAAGAATAAGATGAAGAATATGGTGGAGTGGGTGGAGGTTTGTCTCCATTCCCATTACCTCCTTTTCCATTGCCTCCTCTTGAAGAGCTTTCTCCTTTGGGAGGTTTGGAACTTTCTCCTTGCAATCAACTATTCCTCTCATCATAGAGGACCTTCACCATCTTTGTCATATCAAAGAAATCATTTCCAAAGGTCTCCTCATCTTCTGTCATGTCTGTAGGTTCTCCTTCATGAGACATGCTCTCTGGAGTCTCAATTGCAACTTGAGTCTGAACTAGTGTTGGATATTGCGGCAACCTTCTCTTCTTCCCCTTGACCCAACTTCAAGGCTTCCAACTAGATTTCCTTAACCTCTTTTGATTTTTAACCTTGTAAGCATGAGATAAACTTGGAAACAATTAAATCCTTCTTTCACAAAGAAAATATAGTAAGAAAAAACTAGTGCTCTGATACCAATTTGATCTAAAATGGAGTAGATTAGTAACGTTGTGCTAATTCCCCATTCAGAATAAAATCCAAGATGCTTATCAAGTGCTTAAGGATTCGTTGTTTTTTCTTAATTAACTGATTCACATGAGAATTTCTTATGTAAATGTTATAAAAAATTTAACATAAAACATATGCCAAACAACAACAAAATAACAACAAAGAACATCAAAATAAAACACACAACACAAAGACTTGATGAGGAGTTCACCCCTCCTAGGCTACGTCTCCTTGGTCCAGCTTCCAATGTTTGGGTCTCTCTATTATGCTCCAAACTACAAAAAAAGTGTGTTTGCAATGCTCAAATACCTCTTAAACCTATCTCAATGAGTTTAGAATAGCCAAAATTTCTATAATTGACTCTTTTTGCACCTAATTTGGATAAGAACTAAAGAAGTTATGACCTCTCCCAATCCTCCCACAATTTTCTCACAAATTCCCCTTTTTCGGTCGCTAACAATCAAATTCGGCCTGAAATCCGCCAAATTTTCCACATTTCGGCCACTAGATCCATACTTCTTGGTGGGTTCAAAAATTGCAATCGCAATCAGCGTTGGTGGAGAGATGGACGTAACAACTCCTTTCAAAAACTACAATTGCTGATAGCCAATCGGCATCGGAACACATTGCAATCGAGTATCGGTGAAGAAATGGACACACATAATATGCCACACTTTTGAAACTGCGATGAACGATTTGTGATGGTGTACTTAACTCTTTATGCGCCAAAGTTCATAACAATTTTTCATCCGGTATATATCAACTTGTCGCAATCGGCGTGGGACTAAGGAGTTCCTTAACAACTTGTTGTTTTCTGCTGCAAAGTGTGAATTACGTTGAATTTTCAGACCCAAACATTCCATACATTGTAACCTATTCTCTCTTTGCATCTAGTTCCATCAGTGTTTCTCTATTGGTGTGGGTAGGGTGATTCTTAACAAGACATCCTGCTGTAATGCGATTTTGCGATGTGATCCATGTGATATCTCATATCGCATCTTTGCGAGACTGGGGACCAATTATTAACAAAAAACTTATGCTGATGTGATATGATGCGCTGATTTGTGGGACCAACGATAAAGTGACACTTGGCGCCTCCCGATTGGATGAAGAGACTTGAACTTGATGATTGTGCACTAATTTTACTTGTTTAGAAAACTAATAAGAGCTCATTCCTCGGAGCATCTAAACTCTGTTTTCAATGAAACATGTTGCATTGGATTCATATCACCGAGATCTATCCAACAACACAGTTTACATTCAATTCTATGAAATTTTATTTTTAAGCATAAACTTGAGAACCTGATCATCGCTCCTTGACAACGATGCCAATGTTAGCACTCCGTAATCCTTTGGCTGTAGGAAGGAAACCTAGAGATAACCAAATACCACTTGTGGAATCAAAGACTAGCCCTTCCAACCCCAGAGAGGGATCTCTCTTTCAACTTAGTAACTAAAGACTGGTTTCAATGAAGAGCAATGGCTAGATCTTTGGCAAATATTAGAGTTTATAGGTGTGGTGGCAGGACAGAGAGAAATCCATTGGGCATGTACTTAGTAAAAAATTTGAGATCAATGAAGTGGTGTATGCTCGGTGAATTGGGAAAATATGTTCAAAGGAAATATAAAAACACTTCCTTATGCCAATTAATAGTTGTAGATGTGAGAAGAATAAAGAAAGTAGATAACCATATTAAGGCATCAAACAATGGATGAATCTTAAAATGATTATGGCAGAAAAAACATATGGAATGTCTAAATGACATCAAGAGAGCACCATTAAATAAATGAATTCTAAAACAAAATTTCATTTAAACATCATAAGAAGAAATAGAACACACACAAAATAGGAAACACTGACATAAGAGAGTTGAATCACATGCATATCTAAAGAGATTTAACTAGGCAATTTTGATCCACCAATTTCATTAAAACTTAGAAAAAATTACAACAAGCACAATGTTCTTTCCTCTCCAATCTGACCAACCAGCCCCCTTTCCATGTCTTTACATCATTATATACAATGAGGAATTCAAATTCACTTCACAAAATTAGAATGGTCCAGATGCAATGCATCTTTACTCGTTATGCAGAAAAAATATAAACTGTTATATCAAGAATAATATAATTTGGAAACATCAACCAAACAATTCATTTTTGTTTAACAACTCAAACTACACGATTTTAACTTATGAACACTTATCCAACAACTAAAATGACCTCTAGAAGCTCCAAATTTTGAAATTTTCCAAAATAGAGTTGACTGATATGTTTGTGTAGCAGAAGGCATCGAATTTCTGGATAATTTGGGTTCACAAATGAACTCATATATCCTAAATCAAGACATATTTTTCAAAACCAAGAGACGATTTTTTATATGAGAGTGTCCTAGAGAGAAACCTCTCTACGTTTCTAAATATTCTTCTCCATGGCCTCACAATCGGCATCCAAACATCATAACTAAAACTGGAAATGCCAAAATGTGAAAATTAAGTTTTAAATATGCATTCCAATATTCCAATATATAACACTTGTGAAGAAACAAAAGGAGGTGTTTGTTCTTTGGCCCATTATTGGAAAAAACCTCTCTTATTTTTCTAAAATTAAGATCCATTTGGTCATAAAAATATTTTTAAAATGATGACAAAAAAGTCAATTTCACAGCAAAATCATAGCAGAGTGTGGCAAACCTCCTGGATGAATAGTAAGAGGAAAACACACTTCGATTCCTATATTATAGGACCCTAACACCACTCAACATGTACTTTGATCATTTTTCAATCAAATGCTTTTAATTAATGTTTTGGGAATTTAGTATGGATAAATGGGTTCGATTTGGATAATTGACCAATCTTGACTGTAAATGTTTTCTCTCACCTTACCCATGGGGTTAATATTTAGCCCTAGCCTAGTGGGACCTTCCTAAGGCCTTAAGGTGATAATTGGGGCAATAGTTGGAAGACCTTGATAGAAATAGTGTTTCCATTCCACTCTACTATACTTAACACTCTCTTAGCGACATTATTGCCCGTATACCATCTCCTTTCTTAGGGTTAATTTTCATTGGTTCATTGATACTTGGCATCTTCTTATCCACATCATTGAGTTGGGCTGAAAAACATTACCTTGGTGGTAGATGTAGCTAAAATAATGGAAAAGAATACAATGGCTACAATGAAAGGAAAATAAAATTAAAATGCAAAATATGTTCGACACATAAGATAGCATGTGGGAAAAGGCCTAGCATGAGCTATACCCACCTCATTAACCATCACTCAATTATTGAGCACTTGATGCTCCATCTCATCAATAATAACCCTTACATGTCCCAAACTTTATGAGTTATAAACTACCTCAGCCTAAATGGTAGATTAAATGCTATATCATAAAGAGAAATCTTTAATCCTTGAGCTATGCACCCAAATAAAAAGCATTATAAAAAAGAAGTAAAAGGCACAATAAAGAGGTGGGAAAAGTAGGTTGAGTAGGGTTATGCATGATTTCTCGCACTGTTACATCTATACACTCAAGATTTTCATTCATGTTAGTTGGTCCCCTAACCATGGTACTTGCCCATAAAGTCTTCCCCTCTATTGCCACTTACACCAACACTTATTAATTGAAGGGTTAATCTTGGAAATGCCACCTCCTCTTTAGGGATGGAAGCACCTAATAGGGTTGATTACTTAGCCAACCCAAGAAAATTAGGGAACACCTTTACAGGACTTGGTCTAGTTATATATTTAAAGTTGGTCCTCGTTTGAAGTATTAATATGCCCTTAATACTGAAAAGTGGTCCACTTAGATGTAATAATGATCACAGTCTCTAATGAATGGTTACTTTCAGTTAGGTTTGAGTTGGTTTTTCTAGGTGGTTTAGAGAAGTAGAGGCCTTGAGGGAACCCTATTCCACATGATTCCCATGCCATACATTTCATTCCAAAGTGCATGGTGACTTAGCAAATGGTGTGTTTCCCACTTTTGGAAGAGCATTGAGGCTTTTAATGACTTGAGGAATTGATATACATCCTTGAGCACCCCTATGAGCCAAAATGCTGAGCTTCTCTCGCTTATCATAAAATATTTGTGATTATATACTAGTGGACCTAAGATGACCCTAGGATGGCCTTGATACTACTTGAAAGGAATGTTATGATCCTGGGCTAAGATGAGTATGGTCATCCTTAGGACAATTGAGGGGGGGTTGTTGCACCTAATGGACCCCTAATGTTGGAGAGAGAAGGCACCCCATTTCCTACTTAGCACCCATGGAGATCATGTGTGGCACCCACAACTGGTTGTTGGACCCTTGGAGCTGCTTTGATTCTTCATTTGGGGATTTTCTTCAAATGGAGGATGATTATGATGCTAGGATACTTTCTCAGCCTTGTCTTTGCCTTGATAGAGCATTCGGACCCCTAAAAGGGCATTAACTAATCACTTTTTATGTTTATAGTTCACGCATGTGGGCTTATTTCATCATATCTTGTTGTAAAGATAATGACTTGGATTTTAACCCACTTTACTTTTTTTCCACTCAAAAATCAAAATTGTGTAGGGGTTTTTACTTGAAAAAAAGAGAGCCAGATCTTATAAAAATAGAGGATCACCTCTATCATTTATTCATAATCACTTGTGTGGAAGTAAACCTTTTTTATCGAACTTTCCTTAGCTATTGGACTTCGCTACTTTGTGGAGATGTGATCTTATGTGGAATTTTGGCTATTGGAAACTAGTGCTTGTTGTGGAAACACCATTTTGGGATTGAAAGAAGACATGTTCTTGGATATATATTGTGAGTAATTTTTTTGACTATCATTTATGGTTATTGAATGTAAATAATATTTCTATGGTTTCTATATTCCATGTCTAAATTCTTATATTTATATGAAATGCTCAGTAATTTTTATATGCTTTAATATCATATCCTTGGATTCCCTAGAGGACCTTTTGTTGAAAAGTGTAACTAGGTTTGGACTTCATAATGACATGTGTAAATGTGATTTTATGTAACTTATGAAAAGAATAAAAATAAAATTATCATTGTAATGCTTGTCTCATGGGTTTCATGAGCAAGGAATTTTATTTTAGTGATGGCTCCCATTGTGAGCCTTTAGGTTTTGTCATCTAGTCATAAAAGTCAATTTCAGTTTATGTCATATATGAAGGACCCTTCTTGGGCATGTTAAATTTTGTATGAGTCATTAGATAATCATAATTAGTGTTTCTTGGAAAAATAGTATTCCTAAAGAATGCTAGCCCTCTAGGTTTGGCAACTACCGTAGAAACAACAGTTTAAAGTAATTCAATGATTTCTTCTATGTGTAACAGATAAGAGAAAGATAATGGAACCAACCTAGAACTTCCACTTAATCCCTTGCTTAATCTCTCTCTCCTTTGACAGATCCTGCAACTCCTCCCCATACTTAACATGCTTGGAGAGTACCTACACAAATACAACAAAGAAATGTCAAAGCATCATGATCTATTACCACATAAACATTACAGAATTAGATATATAATGAATAAATGATAGCATTCACAAATGATAACATTCACAATTGCACAATCATATGGAAGAAAACTTGAAGAGCTTTATTAATAGAAAGGAGAATTACAACCTAGTTGTTTTATCCGCATCATCCTCCCGCTTCAATCTTTCTCACCTCATGAATAACAAGATCATCCAACAAGAATCATATCTTTCTCAATTACAAACATCATCACTTCTTGCATTCACAATATTCAGCCTCAGACTCTTGGATGAGGATTCATTTATAGATGTTGCAAGGGTGTGAGTCATCCATGGGGTTTGATTAGTGTCATTCCACTTGTTACAATTGGTTCCACAAGATAAGGGATTGGAGATTTTCTTAGATCCCTTATTCATCCTTGGGCGAATTTGGAGAGGCAAGTGGCACATGAAAAGTATCTAGAAGATTCCATGAGCAACCAACTAACACATGTCCCGGACATTTGTCCATCCTTTCCCATCGCACCCTATAGAATGCCTATACATTATGCATCATACCCTGGCAGTGTAGCACTAAGTATGCATCACACTTTGTCAGTGGAGCAGTCAGTATGGTTCAATTTAGGCAATTTCTAGATGGTTTCTCAGATGGAACTTTTGGGGAATGATGTATTCATATGACTATGTTCCTTTAGGGTATGAAAAAACTCTTTTAGGAGTTGATGAGCCCTAATATCTTGACATATAAGTTTTGGGTTAATGTGCCCAAATATGTCTATAACAGTTGCCCCCTAAAGCATGAGGTCGTAAATATTCATATCGGGTGAAATGCTTTATCATGAGAATCCAAAGTTTCGAACTCGAAGGTGACCTGCATAAGTTACAATACAATACATCATCATAATATGATTTTCATGATCCAGCTGAGGGAGGCATTCCCATGCTTAGTTTTATAAATTTCATTTCATGTACATAGATCAGATAGTCGTCTGCGGATACAGACTCATGATTCTACAGATATAGAGTCATAATCCATGATTAAGATGACCATCTATGTAGAGCCTTTGTACATTTGATGTTTTTATATCCCTAAATATATCGCAGCCCGGATGGATGAAACTAGATCCGGGGCCTTCAAAATCATTCAATCTCCGTCCGATGTACAAGTCAAACCATGTGAAGAGATGTTCTGAAGTCGAACATGGAAAGATATTGCTTGATTACCAACCAATGATGTGAGCTTTTAAAAGATGCAAGAGGGATCACCGATAATGATAATGATCCTCAAGGTACTACAGTATAATTCATGTGGTGTGAATACATGATCTGATGTCAAACACCACGCAAAATATTTCGGTCGAAATTCATTGATGTCAACCTGTCACCGGAAGTGAAAAACTTACCGTTGATGTATGCAAGCTTCAAAGCACTGAAAGGGTTGTTTCTAAGTCAACTTATTGGATAATGAGCTGATGTCAACAAGAAATGACTCATCGTATGAGGGCCTTGATGTATCCCACATCTATGACACGAAATGAAGCAAATAATTTCTGGAGGTGAAAAATGAACTGACGACACAAGGTTCACCAATGGTGGTCATGAAAAAATGAAGGTTGGAGGTATTGCAGTGTATGAGACATTAACTGGATGGTGATTCCTCAATTGAATGACTTCTCTTGAACATGTCGTTGACACTAAGATGAATTGGTAGCATTAACCCCAAAAGATGGATGGTATGAAAGACCAATGGTATGATGACCGTTGAATGGAATAACCCAACCCAACTCAATAATGGAGATGAAGTGAAAGTGTCATGTTCAAGAGCGACTTGCTACCATAAATTCTTAAAGTTTTTTCCCTTTTTCCCCAGTCATTGTTGATTAGTACCTCTTCATTTTTGTCAATCTTTAGGAGGATAACATATTCTTGTTCTATAATTCGCCCTTCGGGAAAACTTGTCGCTATTTAATATTTTAATGAGTCTAGTGACAGTGAAACTCGGTCTCGTCTAGATGGACAAGTTTGTCGCTATTGTTTTAACAAGTATAATGACAAGGATAATTCGGTCCTTTTCATGTTTATAGAGTTTGAAAAGGGACGAAAAGAAAACTCCATAATCTCTTTTTCATAAAGTAATCCCTCAGGTTCGAAAAAGAATAAAATAATGCAGGAGGGATGATATTCCCAATACTTTAACAAGCAGGAAAAGGCAAGTGCTCGAAGATATTTTCATGTTTAACGAGTATGAGAAGGGTTTAAAGAGGACTCTATAGTTTTCTTTTCATTTTTGAATCACATCTTGAAAAGAAGACAAAAATTTTGCTTGGTGGTCAAGATGTTCAATTCACTGTTTAGCACATCAAATTTCTTGTTTCATTTTTTAATGAGCTTGACACAAGACAAGGAATTATGCTCGTAAGAGCTATTTCATTTTTTAAATGAGGTTGACACAGTAAAAGAACTATCCTCATACTCCTTGGTTTCATTTTTAACGAGGTTGACACAAGTCAAGGAACTATCATCGAGCTCCTCGATCACAACTCGTAAGAAGTCATGAAGGAGAAATCTGGTTCCAATACCCCTAGTACATGATGTACAACATCACTGAATTGATTGCCAGTTGATGTAGGTATGGAACAGGTTGCCACATAATTAACTCATGGCGGGGATGATACCATTGATATAAATGGACCATTTAGGGATGATTATTGACTTGGAGATATATTTGGACCAAGAATTGAAAGTTGGTCAATGGTGACAATCTTGCCTTCATGCGAGAAATACATCACTCGAAAAAGTGTTGAAATAATAGCTTCCGTGTTATAAACATAGGCACACCCAAGAAGTAAATTGTAGTCTAAAGGTCCTGGGACTACCATCACGTTCAGATAAACATTCTTTCCTCCCAAAGTAATAGGTAACTTAGGAAGGACCGCTACAGGTTGACTGGTTCCTCTGTTAAAGCCCAACAAATTTTGTGTAACAGGCACAAGCGGTGGTGAACCAAGTTCTTTCCAAGTAGTTGAAGAAAGGATACTCATTGATGCACCTTCATCTATAATAGTGCCAGATACAATCATTTTACAAACTTGTACTATGATCTGGAAAGGCACATAAGAAGGAAGGCGGGATCCCGCTAGTCGATTCCAATCAAATGAAGTGACTAGACTACTTGGAGAGAGTACCATAGAAACGAGAGAATTAACCCCTTGAGTTACAAGAACTGGAGGATTTTCCTCCTGTCTTTATGGAATAGGTGGATTGCCCCCAAGCTCATTAGAATCTGAAGTAACAAAAAGAACTTGAATGGTATCATTTTTACTTTCTTTGGGAAAGGTTCGATTATCTGAAGGTGAAATCGGGTCAACTATTACCTCAAACTGTTGATTTTGGTTGAGTATGGACTCATAGGATTCACTTTCAGAGAGAGTGGTTTGGACCGAGAGTTGATTTTGGTTAGTCAGTTCATCAACTAGTGAAGGATTTAGGGAGAGTTTCCTGTAACCAGATGGGAGTCGCTACGGTGAAGTAGGACGGTTATCCAACACTTTTGGCTTCATCCAAAAAGGGACAAAGGTGAAAGGGGTCATTCCTTTCACATAACCTACATGGAAATTTGACTTTTCCTTTCTGTCCATGAACTTTACTATCACTAGTCGATGATGCGTTACCAACATAATCTATAGAGGTTGATACATGGGGTGGTGTGACAAGAAGACCATTCTTTCAAGATCTGAGGAAGGTAAGGAAATTTTCGATGAAAATGGTCTTCCGCACAAATTATGTATGAATATTTGACTTTGTGAGGCTTAATGGACGGATTTTCATCAGATGCTGCATTCAGAGCAATGGTTGCTTGGTTTCCCCCTTGTTGAATTAGCTTCTTCTTCTTCTCCTGCCCTTTCTTATTCTTCTTAGCCACCTGGTTACTAGTATCAATACTTTCACCAGGCGAAGAGGAAGAAGGGGAGGAAGAAACAAACGAAGAAGAAGGCAGAGGGTTAACTTCAGGATCAACTGGAGGGGTGACACCTTTTGAATACTAAAACTCAACGTCCAAATGTTCAGGTAAATGAACTTCAGTCTCAAAGGGAGGTTCTTGAACAACTACTAGTTCAAATGTAGCCTTGGTTTTAACTGAGATGGGTTATGGATTAAATCTAGATGGAGTTGTTTCAAGTATAGAAGTGTCTACCATTACACTAGGATTAGTTCTACTATCCTCTTGTAACTGCGGAACTTCTTCTCTGAAGGCATATGTACCAAAAATAATCAAAGTAACTAGAGTCTCTAACGATATTGAAACAAAAGTTTCAAATAAACCAGATGAATTGGACTCAGTTAAATGATACCACTTTATCCGGATTGGCTTCGCTTCCGGAGGTAAAGACAGTTGACTCGCTAGTCTCCGCGAATGACAGGGTTTTGATTCACTTTCTTCCACGATTGCGGATTATTTGATCAACTCAAAATTAAGGGGAAAATGATATTATTCCAAATTCAATTAATTTTACTGACGCTTGGACACAACTTTGCTTTTTCAGTGTTTAAGATTCTAGAAAAAGCTAAAGATGACTCTAGTCTTGTTTGATTTTTAATGAGCCTGAAAGGACAAGTGCTCAGATGGAACTTTTCTTTTAAAGAGTCAAAAAGGAATGAAAGTGACTACTCTGGAAAATCTAGACAAAGGGATCACCAAACCATCGCAAGACTACAATATACACCTTGGTGATAAATTAAAAAGAAATTACCAAGGACTTATGTACGACAATCAATCTTCTTGAATACTGTGTTCAGTGCATTGCAATCAATAAGGCGGCAGACTCAACTTCCTATGGATAAAGGATTTAAGCCTATTGTGGTCTCCCAATATATACGTGACGGTATGGGGAGCACAAGTCCGTGCTAGCACTTATCATATCAAAGAGGAAGAATCACCCAACATTCAATGAAAACGATAGCCACTAGTTTTAATGATGTCGGAACACGTCACTAGCCTAGACCTCTAGGTATGTTGCGTTAAGTTCCAAAGCGTTGTTAGGTTCATTGAAATTTATTTTAAAGTTGATCTTTTTTAGATTTTTCCTTTCAATGGTTCATCGCTTTATGATGATTTGAAATTCCTAAGATGCAATCTACAAAGATAAACAATCTTTGTTTATTTGAGCAATGAAAATTCCAGCTTCTAGGGAAAGAAGATAACAGTGCTTTTAAGCAAAGAGCAAAGAGCACACACTAGTGCATTTCCCTAAATCATTTTTTGCACACAAATCAAAAAATGCTAAATGAAAATGCATGTATTTGTTTTCGTTCTCCTTAATGTGAAAGATGACAAAAGGAAAACTAAATGCAACAAAGATCTGAAATATTTCACTCAAAATGACATTTTCGACAATTTCTTCTTCTTCAAGAGAAAGGAAGACTCGAAAACGACACTTTCAATTTTGAACATAAATGCTTTTGACACTTTGAATGTAAAAAAATAAAATTAGCTGCATCAAGAAAAGTTCAATCGATTATCAAGGGAAGGAAGAATTTACGACACTTCTGTTTTCGACAAAAAATGACAATTACGACCAATTTTGTACCAAAGTGACAAATTGACTAAAACAAATTTTCGACAAAGGATTGTAAATGAGGAACAAATACGCAAAAACATTCACTAATCCTAATGTAAGTGAGGCTGATCTAAGTAATGCAAGTAAGCTTTAGTAAAGAGGCACTGTTCATTTGCAGCAAAATAACCAAACAAAACTGAAAACAGGTCAAATACCCTCAATTTCTAGATGGAAAAAGAGTTCAGTCAATCATCGCACCTAGGCTTCACAGAAATTGAGATGCATCACACTTACTGCACTCGAGAGGTGCTATGCATACTGAGTCATAGTGGAAGACACTGTGATTGTCCAGGGAGCGCAATTGAAATGGTTTTTGGCTCAAATGTGGCGCCATTTTCAATGAATTAAGCTGGGTTCTGATGAAAAATGATGAGCAAAGTATGATGGAATGCCTTGAGAGGCTACTGAGCTACCAAAAGGGCATCTAGATGTGCTTGTAATTTAAATGTTTAATTCATAAACCAAACCAGAGATTAATTGAAGCAACATTTATCTACTATGCAATTGCAGAGCAAGAGCAGTTCGAAGGCTACCTGGCTGACTTCAGACTCTATTTATATTTTATCAAATTGAACATAGAACAACAATAACAACAAAAAAACGTTTTTCCATTCCCCAGGGAGAGTCACCAATTTGTTTATGGGAAAACTAATATTCCTAAAGAATGCTAGCCCTCTAGGTTTGGCAACTAACCTAGAAACAACAATTTAAAGCAAATCAATGATTTCTTCTATGTGTAACAGATAAGAGAAAGATAATGGAACCAACTTGGAACTTCCGCTTAATCCCTTGCTTGATCTCTCTCTCCTCTGACAGATCCTGCAACTCCTTCCCATACTTAACATTCTTGGAGAGTACCTGCATAAGTACAGCAACAAAAAACCATCAAATCATCATGATCTATTACAACATAAACATTACAGAATCATATATATATAATGAAAAAATGATAGCATTCACAAATGATAACATTCACAATTGCACAATCACATGGAAGAAAACTTGAAGAGCTTTATTAATATAAAGGAGAATTACAACCCAGTTGTCTGATCTAGCATCATCCTCCCAGCTTCAATCCTTCTTCACCTCATGAAATAGCAAGATCGTCCCAATGAGAATAAAATACTCTTTCCTCAATTACAAACTATCAACACTTCCTTGCAATTCACAATATTCTATCCTCTAGGTCTCTTGGATGAGGGATCCATTTACAGATGTTTGTAAGGGTGTGATTCATCCATGGGGTTTGATTAGTGTCATTCCACTTGTTACAATTGGTTCCACAAGGGAAGGGGTTGGAGATTTTCTTAGATCCCTTATTCATCCTTGAGCAAATTTAGAGAGGCAACTAACATAGGAGAAGTTTCTAGAAGATTCCATGAGCAACCAACTGACACATGTCTCGAACATTTTTCCATCCTTGCCCATCACACTCTATATAAGGCCCAAACAATACGCATCACACCCTAGCAGTGTACCAATTAGTATGCATCGTACATTGTTAGTGGAGCAGTCAGTATGGTTAAATTTAGGCAATTTCTAGATGGTTTCTCAGATGGAACTTTTGGGGAATGATGTATTCAGATGACTATGTTCCTTGAGGGTATGAAACAACTCTTTTAGGGGTTGATGAGCCCTAATACCTTGACATATAAGTTTTGGGTTGATGTGCCCAAATATGTCTATAACAATTAGCATTCCAAGACTTGTCATAAGTCTTCCCCCAAGTCGTCCTACAAAAGGAAATGAAGATGGCTCTAGAAAGTAATGTCAACCTAGTCTTGAAGTAATTTTGACCTATTATGCATGGACTAACCACTATATATAGTGGTGTTCGACCTCACTTTAAAGAAATAAGAACAAGCGTCCAAAATACATAAGAAGTGTGAAGGAAGAAACCTATATTCCAGCAAAGTAGTGGAGGAAGGGTATCCGCATTATCTTGGACCCGTTTTAGATTATCCCTCCCACATGTGCGAAGAAGAGGAGTACAATCTGTAGTAAAAAGAAGCTAAATTGTTAAAATTGTGTTTCAAGATCGAATCAAGGAATAAAGCAAGACATTCACCAGGCCAAGTTGTAGTAGAACGTTCCTCTATTCAAGCGAAGGAGATCAATATATAAAGCAAGGTCAAGTACTACAACTAGGGTTTCTAAAGGAGGGATGAAAGGAGAAAATATGATCTAAGGGCTGAAATCTAAATATTAGCTGAGGAAGGTGGGAGGAGGAAGGAGTTGGACTATCATTGAATCAAGGAAGTGTAAGGAAGCCTTGTGACTTGGTCTTGGAGTGTAAAATAGGTCAATGGTCTTGGTATTAGTGTTTGTCAATTAGAATCTCTATAAGAAGAAGAATTGTTTTGGGTTTTCCTCTCAAGAGTGAAAGGTTTTGACCCTAGATAATATCCTATATTTTGTGTCTATTTTTCTCTTTATGGTTAAAGTGTTGGTAGTTGTTTGATGAAGAAGAACACTAATAATCTAAGAAAAAGAACATCCTAATATAAACAAGTAAAAAGCACTCACAAGAAGTTACTAATAGAAGACAAATCACTTAATTGTTATGCCCTATATTTCTCAACATGGTATAAAAGCTAAGGTAACAAAGTCAAGGAAGGTCATCTTATCAAGAGACACTCAAGGATCAAATCTCAAGGAAGGCATCAAAGAAAATATCATCTTAAATTCAAAGTAAGCATTATAACCCTAGATCAAAGAAGTCTACAAACAAGTATTTGGATCATCAAGAAAAGAAGTCCAATCCCAACATCTACTCAAGTTGAAGAAATATATGAATTAAGTTAAAGTGTTTAGAAGACTATTCATCCAAAGGAAGCTAGATCAAAAGGAGGTGTCATCTCACTCTCTGTGGGATCAAGGATTATTCTTGAAGAAAACTACCATCAACAATGATAATTTTTCTATCCTTTATATCATCATCAACATAAAGGAAGCAGTAAGAAGAAGGATCATCCTACCAATTAAGTATGTTTATGTCTACATCTAAGTCTGTCAAAATGTCCTTTTACAAGGAAAGCAACAAATTGGTTGGGGCTTCAAACTATCTTGCATGGAAGAAAAGGATAGATCTGAATCTCATTGAAACTTAGGTGATAGAAAATGTCAAAGGATATATCACTAAACCAAGAAAGGAAGATGCTAAAAATATTGCAAAGTATATGAAATGGGAAGTTAGGGATCAAAGGATTCTCATAGAGTCCATCAAGGATCCCCTCATCCCATATGTATCTAAACTTGAAGCTTCAAAAGAAATCTAAGACAAACTAGTAGAGTTGTATTTCGGAAGCACTACTGGAGAAGTCATCTCATTAAGGAAAGAACTCTGCAAGCTAGAGATGTCAAGGGAAGATTTATGAGGATATCTAACATTCAGGTTCAACTACAAGACCCGGGAGAAGTTATATCTAGTAGATAAATGACTACAATTGTATTAAATGCACTACTGGTGGAGTGGGGTAACTTTACTTAAAGTATTTATTGGAATAAAAAATCTTCTCCATTCCATGATCTATGGTCACTGTGCAAGATTGAAGAATCTATACTAAATGCCAAATCTGATGTGGGAAAAAGTGAGCAAAATCAAGCTTATACTACAACGATAAGAAGAAAGGAAAAATTGGGAAGTATGATTCTGGGAAAAGAAAAGGAACATGAATAAGATCCAATGCTATGGGTGTCAAGAATATGGACACTACAAAGATATTTTCCTAAGATTAAGAAGGACAATAACAAAAGAGGAAGATAAGAAGCTCATATTGCTAAAGAAGTGGAGGAAGCTGAAAAGAAGAAGTCCAAGATAGAGGAAGTAAAGATATATACTATGACTAAGATAGTCTTCCTCAGCTAAGTTCTTTTCAAATTCCTAAGTATTTTGTTGTAAGATATGGCTATCATGATTCACTAAATGGATGCATCAAAGCATTGGAAGCAAGAGCTTGGGACATCATCATAGAGAAACATGAAAGATGGAATTCAAGGATATATCTCTTGGGAATCTCATTGGAAACATAATCTAGTTCAAGGTTCATCATACTTCTGTCAAAAGGAAACATCTTCTAATGGGGATACTTTAATTCCTCAAGATTCTCTGATGGAATATTCATTGAAAGGTTCACCGATCATGAAGGGGAGAAAGTGTTTCATCAAGAATTCCAAACTTGTGGAATTCATGGGATGATGGTATGATGACATAAAAGTGAAGTAGATCAACGGATTGAAGCTCTTTCAATCAAGGAAGCTGGTACAGGAAGTCTGGATGACCCAAAGGAAAAATGAGGTATGTGTGCTTATACTTGATATTGTAGAAGTCATGTCATATGGTTGCAAGTAACATGGATCAATGCTCTATATTGAGAACATGATCAAAGGAAGGATATCCTCCTTCAAAGGAATTCATAAATGCATGGGTTACATATTCACTAGATGAAATCAACATAATATGTCCTCATATGAAGTATGAGATGGTTGACTACAATTGAGGAACTATGATTGGAATCTCTTGAGAATGAAATGTGTGAAGAAAGGAAGGAAGAGATCATGGGATATGCAACCATGGAAGAAGGAAATAAACATCCAAATACCAAGAAGATTTGACTAGGGTTGGTTCCCTATGTAGAAGTCCTAAACATGAGGAATCCTAGATAATTAAAAGAAGTTCATGACATTGTGATGAGGAGTTCTTCAAGTAGCTGGTTGTACCATCATCTCCATCTGAGGAGCTATTGTAGTTCCCTCATGAAGAGGAACCTTGGAAAAAAGTTTCTTACTCGAAAGAAACTTGGAAATTTATAAACCAAGAGGGAGCTTAGGTACATTCCTTCCATAGTAGTGAGTACATTCCTTTATTGGAATAGATATGTCCTCCCTAATTAAGAGGGAGAGATAGACACATCATTCTTTTCTTCACTTGGGAAGAAATAATGTAGGATTGGGTAAACATATGGTAGTCGATGCTCTTTGAGGATGTATTATGGCATCTAAGATAAAAGTATTCATTGTGGACCGATATTATTTAAGGACTGGGAATCCAAGATAAGAATAGCCTCGATGGAACACACCATGAGAAGCTAGGTGGGGTATGTTTCGAGAGAGATAATGATGAGGGTGTCTATCATCATTGGTCTTGCTAGAATTGTGCTCATATCTCATGGAGAGATAGAGATATTAGTCAATGCCTTTCTATGTGACAATGCTGGTTTATATGATGATATAGAAATGGGTTACCAATCCAAATCTTCTTGTGAGAAATTGTTTAGATTGAGAATGATCAAGTACCATTATGAGTACCTCCGTAGTTAAGAGGGAGTGGTGAAAAGTGTAACTAGGTTTAGTATTGTGACACGTGTAAATGTGATTTTATGTAATTGATTAAAAGAAGAAAAGAAAAATTATTATTGTAATGCTTGTCTCATGGGTTTCATGAGAAAGGAATTTTATTTTAGTGATGGCTCCCATTGTGAGCCTTTAGGTTTTGTCATCTAGTCATAAACATCAATTTGAGTTTATTCCATGTATAAAGGACCCTTCTTGGGCATGTTACATTTTGTATGATTCATTGGATAATTATAATTATCCCTGCAAGACTTGTCACAAGTCCTCCTCCAAGTTGGCCTACAAAAGGAAATGAAGATGGCTCTAGAAAGTAATGTCAACCTAGCCTTGAAGTAATGTTGTCATATTATGCATGGACTAACAACTATATACAGTGGTTCTCAACCTCACTTGAAAGAGAGTAGAACAAGAATATGAAATAAATAATAAGTGCAAAGTAAGCAACCTATATTTCAGTGAAGAAGTGAAGAAAGAGTAGCCCCATTATCTTGGACCAATTTTGGATGATTCCTCCCACACGTGCAAAGAAGAGGAGTATTGTCTACGGTAAAAAGAAGATGGATTGTTACAACTGTGTTTCAAGACCAAATCAAGGAAAAGAGGAAGACAATCATTAGGATGAGCTGTAGTAGAACATTCCTCTATTCAAGTGAAGGTTATCAAGATATAAAGCAAGGTCAAGTGCTGCAACTAGTGTTTCTAAAGGAGGGACGAAAGGAGCATATTTTATCTAAGGGAAAAAATATGAAGATTAGCTGAGGAAGGTGGGGGAAGGAAGGTGTTTGACTATCATTGACTCAATTAAGCACACGGAATCCTTGTGAATTTGTCTTGGAGTGGAAAATAGGTCAAGGGTCTTGGTCTTGCTATTCGTCAATTGGAATCTCTATAAGGAGAAGGATTTTTTCTGGTTTTACTCTCAAGAGTGAGAGGTTTTGGCCCTCACTGATAACCTACATTTTGTGTCTTTTGTCTCTTTATGGTTTATGTAATGGTAGTTGTTTGATGAAGAAGAACACTAATAATCTAAGTAAAAGAAGATCCTAATCTAAAGAAGTAAAAAACGCTCACAAGCAGTTATTAATAGAAGAGAAATCACTTAATTTATATCCCCAAGATTTCTCAACACCTTCAAGTGAGCATTTCTCTAGTAAATGTTCCCCCTCATAAAGTGATAGCTAGGGTTAGCAAGTGAAAACCTAGTTTTTTCCCCTTACTCCATTTAAAGGTTTGATATTTTAATGGTAAAAATCCCTAAGACTCCACCAGCCAAGTAGATAGAAGGCACTGACATCCATCTTGGTGATAAAAAGCTATCAAACTTTATATTTTTCATTCCTTCCTAGAATTTTGGTCCTTTAAGGTAAGTCATTAAGGTTATGGTTTCAATTCAAATTCAAATATGGCTTGTACATTGAGCTGATTTGAAGTCATTTCACCTTGTTTGGCCTTAAAACATCAAAATATAGAAAATTGCATAGTTGAAAGTGCTTCCTTAGGATGACATCATTAACCCTAGGTAATATTAGGGCTTGTAACACCCCAATTCTTAATTTAAGCATCAAATTATTGTCATTTGAAGGCTTGTAACACCCTAATTCTTCTTTTAAGCATCAACTTAGTGTCATTTGAAGGTTTGTCATTCTATTTGTTGATCATATATTTCAATAAAACCTCTTCCCTTTCACTTTTATGCCTAGAGATACCATTGTTGAACCACATTTAGAAAACCTTGGGCTACAAAATTTACCTAATATGCCTCTTCATAGGTACTCCCTATTCCAAATAATTAAGCCTTGTTCCTAGTTTGAAGTACCTTAATTAATCCTGTCAAAGTGTCACCTTGATCCTATTAACCTAGGATATGATTTAGGTGACCTATACTAGGAAGCCTCTCATGTGTTGAAATTCCACTAGAGAGCAGGAGGTGGAGTGCTGAGGTGATAGTGGCATCCACCTCATTGTTCTGTCTTACTTTGGACTTTGTCACATGGGGCCTCTCACAAGACTTCCTAGATTTTGAGGCAACATTCATGGTACCATTAACAAGGATTTGAGTCAAACTCATTATTATCTGAAGAATAAGCTTCACTAATTTATAAAAGAATATTTCCAACGAAAAAATAGATTCTCTTTTGGTGACTCCATTAGAATAATAAATCCCTACTTCTTCATTGATTTTCAAAGTTTCAATGCTTGTAGGGTGAAGAAAATGTCCCTTAAGGAATTTTGAATTCAATTTGGTGATTCCCAATTTGGTTGTTATGCAACAGCCAAGGGAATGGCTCCTCGGAAGCGGGATGTGAGTAGCCATAATTTTGAGAAGCACCTGATTTATGATGTTGATGACGATGTTAATAATTATTTTCTCCTTCCTTTCACTCCATATGATGATCAAGAGAATTTGACCATTAATTTTTTTGAGCAATCTTAATTTCCTCCTGGTATCATTTCTCCACCAGGTCACATAAATTTTTAACATGATAAGCCAACATTGGTTGACCCTTTCAAACTTGATTGTTGTGGAAAATAGCCTAGTTCATCCTTATTCCACTCAAAACATGTCCCTAGGGATATTAGCCAGAGTTGTATGCATGAGATAGATGTTGGGCGAGGATTCCTAAAATTGATCATTGGTTACACCTATTCATTCTATAAGATAGGATCAACAATTTTAGGAAAAATTGGATTCCCTACTTCCATTCTCTCTCCCTTCTCATGATAGAAAAATTGAACCATGGATCATTTAGTTTTCCACCTCCCACCCTTCTGATTCAACATGTGAGTAATATGATATATATGTTTGTGATTCTTCCTTTTTTTATCTCATAAATAGTCATAGAGGTAAGAGGTATGATCTTGATCTAATGATATGTTGGCTACATTGGTTATATGACTATACTTAGGTGACGTATTGTATGCTAGCATAGGTTATAGTAGGTATTTGCATTGCATCCTGCTTATTGAATTTCTAGTGCTATTATGTTACATTCTAAATTATATATATATTATATATATATATATATATATATATTATATATATATATATATATATATTATATATATATAATATATATATATATATATATATATATTATATATATATATATATATATATATATATATATATATTATATATATATATATCGAGAGAGAGAGAGAGAGAGAGAGAGATGTAAATGATGACGGTCAACAAATTGTGCACATTCTTCCAAACAAGTTGATTTGAGTGTGTAGGTAATAAGTCTGTGAGCTTAGGGATTGTTAGGGTTCTCATGAACTCCCCATTCGAGAATATGGATCATGTACTCTATGAAGATGACATGTCCCCGAGTTGGAGCTATATACTACTACCAAAATGGGTAACTCCATATCAAAAAAAAAAAATTCTCCTATTTTGGACAACCAACCAACCATAAACCCTACACATTGTTTATTAATGATGAAATGTGATTTCCTCCACCATTGGAATTCAGAATCCTCTCACTATATGGAAATCATATTGAATTAAGGTGGGTAACTCCATATCAAAAAAAAAAATTCTCCTATTTTGGACAACCAACCAACCATAAACCCTACACATTGTTTATTAATGATGAAATGTGATTTCCTCCACCATTGGAATTCAGAATCCTCTCACTATATGGAAATCATATTGAATTAAGGTGGGCTACCACTCAACAAGTACTTTGATTATTTTTCGATCTAGTGCTTTTAGTTATTGTTTTGGGAATTTAGTATGGATAAAGGGGTGATTTGAATGATTGAACTATCTTGATTATAAACTTGTTTTCTCACCTTACTGGGGGGGTTAATATTTCTCCCTAGTCTATTAGGACCTCCCCTAAGTCCTTAAAGTTATGGGAGGGGCAATACTTGGAATACTTAGATAGAAATATCCTATCCATTCCCCTCTACCATACTTAACACTCTTTATGCCAAATCATTTTCCATGTATTATCTCTTTTATTTTGGTTAACTATCATTGGTTAATTAGGATTTGGCACCTTCTTATCCACATCCTAAGTAGGCAAAAAACATTTCCTTGGAGGTTGATGTAGCTAAAATAATGGAAAAACATTCTATGGACATAATGAAAGAAAAAAAAAGTAAAATGCAGAAGATGGTTGGGACATAAGATAGTGCATGGGAAAAATCCTAGCATGAGCTCTACCCTCCTCATTTGCCATCACCTGGTTCCTAAGTTCTTGATGCTCCATATCATCAAGAGGAACCCTTACATGTCCAAACCCTGATGAGAAATAAAATACCTCATCCTGAGCGGTATATTGAATTTTATATCATAAATAGAAAACTTTGATCCTTGAGTTATCCAACCAAATAAAAACATTTATAAAAACAAAGTAAAAGTTACACTAGAGGGTTGGAAAAACAAAGCTAGGTAGGGTAATTGTTGGGCATGGAATCCCCCCACAATAGGTTTTTTAGGGCTCAAAACCCATGTTTTGGTCAGAGATGTTGTAAAACTCCGCAAATTGGAGCGCAGAGCGTGAAGTGTAAAATTGAGTCATAGGGTTGTCTGCCCTAAGCATTGTATTGTAAAATAGTGTAAAGTCAGCCTACCCATGGTGGGATTGTATAAATAGAGCGAGGCTCTAAGTTGTAAAGGGAGTTAAGAAGGGATGAATAGATGAATAATGAAGGAATGGTTTGAGCTTAGAATAAAGTTCTAAGTGCCTTGGGTTGTAGTAGTAGGAAAAGGCTCTGCAGCTAAGTGCACAGAGGCCTAGTATAGTTTGCAGTTGAGTGAAGAGAGGCCTAGTAGAGTCTGCAGCTGAGTGCGCGGACCCCTGTAGCTGAGTGCACAGGGCGGTGTCAAGTTTGTAAGAAAGATTGAAGATTAATAAAAGAGAAGTTGATTCATATTCCTGTGTATTTGCTATGCATTATCTTCTTTACGGTTGTATTTGTTTATGTATTGCGTGCATTGTTATAATTGATGAATATGTTGTAATCAACATAAATCTTACACACACAAGTTAAGTAATCAGTTAATTAACAAGGATCTTGGGTATTATATGGGTTTTGCCCCAAGTAGGGCTGCATGGAATCCGCACAGCAGGTCGCGAAGGGATCCCAAGTGCGCGTAGTAATAGGTCAGGTCACAAACCTCCAGAAGCCCATTAGCAATCCCTAGGGTGTGGAAACCTGGTTCTAACACCCTCCCATACTACTTCGGGTGAGACCTTAGTTTGTGCTCCACAGATTGTTGCTGAAAGGGCCAGTAGTTCTGGGATTCACTTGGCTAAATCACCTCAAACCTAGGTCAGGCCCCACCAAGCCAAAAAATGGTTCTGTTGCTAGGACCAGGATCTACATAAAGAATGTCTAATGTCGTGTCATTGGAACCCTATAGAGAAAGAAACTGAAGAGTGGTTGGACAAGAGGATTCACAAGTTTGCGATGCAAGAAAAAAGAAATCCACGAGTATCTAAGGAGCAGTGGTTGGATCGCTACTTGTACACTGAATTCCATGAAATTTTCTTTGCATCTTTTCCATTTGAGCTGTATGAGTGGATTGCAAAGTTAGCAGACACCCATGGAAGGTGTAGGCTCAAAAAACCAATAGTGTGGACTCTAGAACTAGTGCGCAGACTAGAAGCCTTAGAAGATAAGATAGCATGAGCTGTGGACCACTAGATCGACCAGATAATAGGAGGATTTATCACTGAGTTCACGGTAGAAATGACTCTCAGCTACAGCGAGGTAGAGTGAAGTTTTCTCAAGGGACCGCGAGGTAAGTATGTTAAATCTTTGAACACTTTTATTAAGATGCTATTATGTGAAAAGTGGGTTATGAAAATAAATTAATGTTTGGGACTACGCAGAGTGGAAACATATACAAAAGCGAAAGCAGTGAAGAATTAGAAAATAGTCCCTTTATTTCACCCTCGTGGGAGAGCGAGGAAGAGCTCGCGAAGGTTTCTCTGAGAAGCGCAGTCAGTTTGATAAGGTAGCGAATTCTGCGTTTACCACCTCCACCCACACCACCACCCACCTCATCCCGCTCACCTCCATCTCCACCCACTCCACCTCCACCACCTCATCAGTTTAGTATGGCAAGTGTGATCAAACTTCCAGTGTTAAGAGGAGTAGGAAATGAAGACCCGAACCAATTCTAGTTCGTGGTAAGAGCACTATGGGAAACACAGGGCGTCGTGGATGATAATATTAAAAAGGTTATGCTGGTGAGCGCACTGCGGGATTGCACATTAATGTGGTATATGAAGAATTCTATGACCAACCAAACACAGGAATTGTAGAGATCCAAACTGCGTTGAACAGGGAGTTTAGTAGGCCAAAGTCAGATATGCAATCAATTGTCGAGTTTAAGGAGATCACGATGCTCCTAGGTGAGACCCCCTGGGATATGGAAAAATGGCTGAATCGTATGACCCGCAAAGAAAATATGATGTTAACAGATGCACAACGTCACACATGGTTTGTGGCCTCACTTACACCACACTTAAGGATGGTGTTGTCACAGCAAAAACTGTCCACCCAGGCCGAAGCGTTGGAGATGTTAATGAGGTTGCATGAGACCCCTATACTAGACCTGGGATTGGGAGTCCAATAGATCCATGTGCAGCTACAAAATCTATGCCTAGAAATGTAGAGTTTCAAATAGGATAGAGCACCTCATCCAGAGGTGCGCAAGGAAGTATGGTGCATAAAATGCAAAGGCCAGAGCCACGAAAAGGATCACTGTCTAGTGTTCGCCAACTAATTGGTAGGAGGAGGGCCAATTCCATGAAGAATAGAGGCACAAGCAGGATCGAGCATGGTATCTAAATTATGGTGCATGGTTTGCCAGATAGGAGGAAAACATACCTCAGATAATTGTCATCTGTTGTAGAAGTATATGCAAACATCCTAGCAGTTGTTTTGTAATTTTTGTAGGTTGGTAGGACATGACAAACACACCTGCCAAAGCTATGAATTAATGATGGATCAGACTCCTGCTTACAAGGTGTAGGCCGAAACACGAGCCCTTGACCCAGTTTCAGGGATGGCGCATGCTGGGTTTTAGGGGCACGGTCAGGATCGAGGTGGAATGGGACTAGGAAGGGATCGTGGACAAATAATCTATTACAATTGCGAAGGGTCAGGGCATTATGCTCGCGATTGTATGAAGCCGACAAGGATATCATGTTGCTATTGTAACCAGTTTGATCATGAGGTGGAATATTGTCCTTCGCTGATAGTGAAGATGTGCGAAAAGGGGGTACTCCAGCCCCCTCTGACCCAAAATTTACAAATGATGAGGTTTGAACCGCACGAAGAAGACTCAAACATAAATATGATGCTCAGGAGTGGTATGAAAATGGGAGATGATAAAAGGAAGAAGTTAGAAGAAAGCACGTGGGTTCGTAAGGCTCCTACAAAGGAACTTGAGTTTGATTTAGAACGCGTGAAGGAGACATTCATGGAAGCTAAGAAGAGCTTCACAAAGGCCTCCACTTCAGGTAGTAAGGATCAACTAGAATCAGGGATGGATCCTTCTATGCTCACTACCTTTCTGAAGACATGCATGAAATTGTTGCACGACAAAAAGGCAGTCAAAGGGCTACAGGAACTTATCACTAGGTGCGTAGGGTTAGAAGAACAATGCGTGGTCCAAAATCTGGGAAAGCATGCATTGTGCATAAGAAGGGAGATGAGGTTGACTACGCGAATAGGTGAGTACGAAATGGATTAGGTAATCCTAGACCTGGGTTCTGACGTGAATGTACTACCAAAGTAAACATGGGAACGCATGGGAAAACCTGCATTACAGTGGTCCCCTATTCAGTTACGAATGGTGAACCAACATAAGATTTTGCCATGGGAAGATTGCAAGGGGTGATAGTCGATATTGAAGGTGCAAGCGCACAGGTGGATTTTGAAGTGATAGATATTGTTGATGACAACAATCCCTATCCCATGCTACTAGTGATAGATTGGGTTGCCGATATGAACGGAGTCATAAATCTGAAGAAGAGCAAAATGATCTTTGAGAAAAAGTCACTACGCGTAATAGTGTTGGCATTATGATACATATGTTGTACTTGATGGCAACCCACTCATCTCAGATGATAAATTATTATGCAACAAAGTTATTTTCTGGTTCCACAACTCTCTCACACAAAAGGTGTGAACCAAAAGTTCATGCACTTTCATGCAGAGAAACGTTCACGCACTTTCATGCAGAGAAAAGTTCACGCACTTTCATGCAGAGAAAATTTCCTTTCATGCAGAGAAAAGTTCACGCACTTTCATGCAAAGAAAAGTTCACGCACTTTCATGCAGAGAAAAAGTTCACGCACTTTCATGCAGAGAAAAGTTCACGCACTTTCATGCAGAGAAAAGTTCACGCACTTTCATGCAGAGAAAAGCGCACGCACATGGGAAATCTTATGGTTGGGTCATGGTATTTAGTCCTTGGTATTTGAACCTATGGTTTTGGGCCATGATATCTCATCATAAGTGTTGATCCCAAGTATTGGGTCCATGGTATTGTGAAAGGCCTAAGGCTATAAAAGAGGAAGGAGATCATTTGGCAAGGCATCTTCTGAATTATTAAATATATGATAAAGTGCTAGATCTGGAATACAGTGATTGGGTTATGGTGCAGATCTGGATCTGAATGAAGAAGGAACCTGAGCACAAGGAGAAGGATAAGTTCTATTGATGGGTCAAAATCTTAAGGCTGAATAGTGGTATCTCTATATGATTTTGATCTGTGATATGTGGCGCACGCTTGATCTATAAATCTGATAATCTGGGTTAACTAATATCTGAATGTTTGAAATAATGAATTTATAGATCTATACGTAGGTTCAGTGAATCGAAGAAGCATATACACGCTGTTCTTGTAAGGGAAAGTCGCGTATACGCAAGTTGGTATTGACACAGAAGCGTATGCAAGCAGGTTTTTGAATAGTGAAGTAGCGTACATCTCTTGATTTAAGTTCTAGCTTCTTTTGTTTATTGCTACAGTGTTCTGGGTTCAAAAGTGGGGTGTGATTACTATTATTATGATCTGGGTACAGTCGTTAGAGAAGTGTTTATTTTGATTCAGTTTTGATTGGTGAAAAGGTGATTGGTTGATGCAGAAATTCTTGATGTTTGATTGATGTTATTTGTGGATCCAGTCTGAAAATTTATGAAACGTGGTCCTATTGAAGGCCCCGAAAATCGGGTCGACAACAAGGGGGATACTCGCCCGGTCTGGACCTTGGTTGGCAACTCCTTATCCGTTTGGTATAGCGGGTCCGACTAGGGATATGGGACTAGTTTCCCAATTCAGTGTGTGTGTGTGAGAAAGATGGGTGTTTCTGTTCTAAATGGAATACTTCTATCTAATCTAATGCTATGCTATTGTATTCTAATAAACAGAGGAACATCAAAATTTATGCTAACCCGGGATGTGATCTTTCTTCTATGCGATCTAAAAAGATTTCAAACAATAACTGGTAATAAAGATCATTCAACTATCATAAGAAAAGAATTCGATAAAGATTAACTACTTCATATAAGAAGTTAGACGAAATAGTTGTTAAAACTTATCGCATAAATGAGTTATTCATACACTAAACATAAACAAATAGTTATCACCGTAAAAAAGTGCCAAATGATAACTCAGACATCCATGCTGTAATATATAAACAACTGAAAAATGAATATCACTTTAATGCATAAGCAGAAATGGTTAAGAGATAAAAGTACCATTTATAACTAGTCCTATTTATGAGCTTCAAGCGACAATTGATTTATCTCTCTTTGATTTAACATCCACTAAGAGTACAGAAGTGCAACATCAGTAGCAGATATCAAGTGAAAATATCAAATAAACCCTGTTCCATTCATTCACCAAAACCTCCTCTGAGGGTGCAAAAGTGCATGTTCTGAGGACAAGTTTTTGATAAATTTCTGGACCCTTCTCTAAATGCATGAGAAGGGTTTAAATACTACTAACTAAATAACTTATTTACAAAACTTGAGGATTCAGTTTAAATGACCGTCCTCTTTCTAAGCAAAACTATTTCTAAAAATAAATCTACTATCTAACTATTTCTAAATCTACTCTTTAATGTCGCAAGCATTCAGTATTTTCTTGAGTAGAGTCGGCTGACTGTCTTCCATCTTTGGTTGAGTTAAGGAAATAGAATCAACAAGAGCTGGCATTATCTTCTCAGTAAAATTGATGATATGCTTGAGAATCATCCAATGACTATGTATCATTACTATGTATGCCTGGTAAAAATCCCATTTCAACTTGGTTAACCCTTGGACTGCTTCTGCTTTTCCTTCAGTCTTCTGTTTCCAATTTGCTTCTATCGCTGATTTCTTGCAATTTTCGAGGCTCACAGGTGACTGAGTAACTAGGCACCTTCCTTTTCGAGCAATTTTTCTTAGCGAGCGCTAATCCTGCATCGGAAACTGACTCTGTTTCTTGATCCAGGCTTCCCTGATGCGGTTTTTGCCTCTTGTGCCTTTTTCTCTCATTCGGTATAAAGCTCAAAATTTGTAAAAATAGTGATTCCGTGAGCTCTTGACCCTAAGAATTAAACTGTCTGTTTCTGGTATCAACATCGTTCAGTACCCATTCAACCATGGATGTATATGAGAAATCTGTGATAGATGCCTCAGAAGGGTTCTGCGGCTCTTTTTCTTCCTTGAGTGGATTAAGTGTGCCTTCCGAAATGTACATTGGAGCACTGCCTTCCCTACTCGTAGTTTTCTGCATAGTACCCTGTATAACGCTTCGTCCTTCTTTCCTGCAGTTTACATTGAGGTGGAAGTAATGATAAAATACTAATGACAGGAAAAATTTTAAATGCCAAAGATATGCAAAACATGCCACCTTACATGAGCTATTTCTTCGAAGAACACAACACCCTACTTCATTAACAATTGCAAATAACTCATTAATTCGCATTAAAATACATGACCAACTCTTGGCTAAAAAGTTTTCTCAAATAATGAGCTAGAACCAACTGCGATGGAGAGGTCGCACGATTTTGCTTTGCGATGTCGCAGATCGCAGTATCGCAATATCGCAGATCGTTATAATCCTTGTGTAATTCATGTGATTTTTGCGATGCGCGATATGCGATATCGCATATCAGCGATTTTTTAAAGTTTTTCAATGTGAGTGTTTCTTCAGTGTATGCGATGCGATGAGGTTTCGAGTCGCAATCTCGCCTTTTGTCATTTTAATTCATTACAAGGTGTATCCTATCATCCTTTGCGCGATGCGATATCCTTTAAGGAGTGAATTTAATTTTCTTCATTATGAAACTTAGGTTTTTTAGATTTTTTCAAGGTATTTTCCTAAGTCCATGATGTTGTAAATTTCATCTAAAAAAGAAAATGTAACACTAACTGATTTTTTGAATTTTACTGAGGGTCCCCACTTATTTAGTATTAGAAATAATACTTCATAAGGAGGGGGGTTGTTGGTGGACACAACAATTGGCGATTCACTTGGAAGAACCAGTTATCTCTGTATTTCTATTGAACCTTTTCAGCTTCTAAAACAACAAATTTTTCATAAAATTAAACTTTATTATGGAAAGATAAAGTACATTATGCTCTAACCTGTCAATGACATTTTGTTTTAGCTATTTTCAACTTTGATTATTTGCTGCCTCAAGTTAGTCCTTGTGTTTACATCAGTCATTACTTGGTCTGTAAAGATAAAACAAAGTATTCTCTGTAAACCTGTTTTAAAATATACTCATTTGTCGTAGGTATAGCCTCTGCTGCTAGCAGGTGTTCATAGCCTTGACAGGGTAATCCAAACCTGGTGATTATAGATTGATCTATGAACTCAATAATATTTTCAGCATTAACCGTCTTGAGTGGAACTGCTTCTACCCACTTAGTAAAATAATCTGTTGCTGTAAGGATATATCTATGCTGCTTGGAAGAGTGAGGAACGATCTCACCTATTATGTCCAATCCCCACTGACTGAAAGGTTGGTCGGTGTTAACT